>JAUJPO010040545.1:0-18511 GCA_032270745.1 Tiaropsis multicirrata | reverse complement strand
AACAAATTAATCCCAAGTGACATCTCGCTTAATTTCATTGTTTCTTTTTATGACCCATACTTAATACCAATACGGATAGTTCAAAGAAACAAAAATTCAACAAAAGACGTTGGACGTCCATTTAAATTCACAAGTCCGTGGATGAACTAGTGACGCAATTACATTTTCATTTAGCTTTTATAATTACATGATTACGGCTACCATAAAAAGGTCATTTAAACAATTCTTTCCATCCAATTTCTGAAACGAAAATGTCAGCATAATTTCAATATATTCCTGTTCTATAAATTGATACCTTTTATGGTAACCGACACACGAGTACCCCCTTCTTTTCTCTATTTTTTTGGTACCAAGGGGTGTTGGGAGTATTATATTAGGGGATAGTAAGAAAGAATTATATTCAAGATATTATTTTGTACGAGGGGGTGTATGGCGTATGGCATTCTTAAAAAAATACCAAATTTTGAGGTTTAACATTTAAAGAAAAATTAGAGCTGTTTTGATTTCAAGATTCTGACGAAGTTGTGTTGGATGAACATTATGTCCCGCTTGACATTTTCCGCTTAAAAGTACCACGATGATTTTAAAATGAGACACAAAAAAGTTGAAAAGTTAAATAGTTGAAAAGTTATAAAGATTTTAAAATTTTGCTGACATACAGTTTTTTTCCAATTTTCTTGGAAATGGCTATTCAAAAAATTAGGGCACAGGCATTTTTGAAACATTCAGAGTACTTGCCTGACACACCAAGTTTGAAATTTATTTAAGGCGTGCTATCATTGGGAAAATAGGGATTCAAATTTTGGCAGAATTTGCACAGACCGTAACTTGCCCGAGATAATTCGAAATTGAATTTTTTAAAGGAAAATAGATAATCATTACAGATTTAAATCGCTATATACAAATATACATCTGAAAACTGGCACGTATAAATAAATCTACAATATCAAAACATTAAAGCTATGACTCCAAACCCATCCTTTGATAGAGTCTATGTTGTGCTTTATCGCAACACTTCTCATATAATTTTGCCGTGACCGGATGTCTTGAGCAGCGTTGTATTTGTTTGGCTAAAGCCAACTGGATGTAGGATCGTCGCCGTGTGAATTTTACTTTCAAAGGGTGAGGTAAGAAAAATCGTTCGGTTACAAAGCGCTCATGGGCCACACATAAATATCCCCAGGATCCTGCTTTAGATCCGGTTACGCAACATGGCGATGGTTTATGCTTCGAAATGATGACGTAATACTCATGATGTTTTCTTTGCTTCGACGCTCTCAGATATTTCCTCGTTATTATTGTTGTTGCTATCGTTGGGGCTGTGGTTTGCAATTTTGCTGATCGTATTGTAGAGGAGGCTTTTGTTGTTCTTATCGTTGGGGCTGTTGTAGTTTGCAATGTCGTGGATCGTATTGTAGAGGAGGCTTTTGTCGTTGTTGACGTCAATGTTTTTTGCGTTGAATGAAGCTTTTTTGTTGTCGCATCGGTAGCTTCTAAAAACGCAGAACGACTATCATGGAAATACTGAGAGAGGAAAAGTGAAAAACGGTTGTGAAAAAAAACCCAGCAGACACATTTACAATGTTTTAACGTTAACAAGACGTCGAGAGAACGTTGAAAAAACGTCTTGTGTCTGCTAGGAAAGCTTGATTGGCAGATTTTCTTTTACACATTTTAGACATTTTGGGTATCCATAACTAGACTAATAGTTACAGGACGCTTAAAAATCACACATAAATAACTTAATCCACGTCTTTAACTGAGACTATGAGTTGAAATGAAGAATTGAATTGATAAGCACTCAATTAAACTCTTCCAAACGAAATGAAAAAAACCTCGGGTTGGTGGTAGCCTCTGGCGAATTTCTAAGGTGCCTCCAATTTTCCAAGTATTTTTATGGTTAGCTTTTAGACCTTTCTTCGTGTCATTTGGTGGCGGTAAAGTCCATGAAAAGGATTGGATGGATAATATAAACAATACAAAATTCTGAAAAAAATTCATTCTTTCCAAGCCTCTCTTCTGATGTGACTGCAAGTCTTTTCCAGAGAGTCAGGTCCACCAAGGATAAAAAACCAAAAAAACAAGCTTTAAAGTTTTAAAATTGGTTTGTGTTTTTTTCTCAATCAATCGTATGTACGACGAACGCTTAAGACCAGTATCTCTGATAGGAAGTAAAAGTAGAGTAAGGCATATTTTTCTATCCTCTCGCTTTTATATATAACGTCCGTATGCGTGACGAAATGAAAAGAACAAAATGGCTTTTGTTTGTTGATATATGATATGGGACCCTCGCACACGTCAATCTTTTCAATAATATACGTCAAAATCAAAATAGACCAAACAACCTTTTGTGACAGATACACTACTATTGCCGTCCCATTTAAGGCTGGCAACCACGATCACCTATCAAAGGAAGGTTGGGCGGAACATGTATAAGTTGTCATATAGTTCATTTCTCAGCACTTTGTACAGATGCACATGCACCCCACGTGTATTTTTGCATGGAATTGAAATTCCTCGTGCATGCGCAAAACATATATGTTTACGTGCATACGGCTAGAGAATGAGATAAGTAAAATCCTATTCCAAAAGGTTTTCATACAGACTATATCAGAAGACGAACCTCGGACAAAAGGTGCATGGTTGACTTTTAATCAAAATTGGAAAAAAAATTACCGAAAACACAGAATAAATGTCCCCTTTAAAAACATTCAATGCTCTTATATGAAAAGTCTGTTTGGATTTGGTGCCAAAGGCTAACCTTGTTTACATCAAACTTGAAGGAAGGAACAAACCTTTAGTTCGAGATTGTAGTCAGGAGGAACAAATTTTGTTTTAGATGAAGATCATGAAGCTGAACAGTGAACAGTTAAAATTCTTTTTGCAGGTCACAGCATTTAGCACTTTATTATGATATCAACAACTGGCGGGTCATATTTGCACCTGATTTTATAAACTTTGTTTGATCAAAATGAAGTTGTTAAACACCAGACGGGCGGGAACAAGACTTTGATTGGGTGTCAAATCTTTTTGTCATAGAAGTCTCTTGAGTTCTAGATATCAAGACCATTTCCATATCAAAAAGGGTATTATCATGATGAAGGCTGCAGTAAAACCACCTACCAAAAAAGAGAGTTCTCAATTTGAGCAGCAAATCATACTACAATGCCATGTTGCACCCTCCTCAAACTTTTCTTGGGAAAAACACTATAATTCATGTTGAGAATACGTTGAAGTGCCAAATTCATAAATTTGCTGTTAAAAGTTGTATTAGACATTAGCAATGTAATTTTTTATTACCCTTTTGAAAATTTAGAGGATTAGATCATCGTAAAATACGAGCCTTAGCGAAGGGTGAAATCTTTTCAGACGTTAACAAGAATATTTCTTCCTTGGAGAACGTTCATACAGTCTGGTTCAACAGAAGTATAGTCCAAGATTCGTAAATCATATTATAATGCGAGCTTACGTCATCAGCGCTAAGGAAACTCAGGCAAAGGGAAAAATTTGACACTAAAATTGAGCTACAACAATGAAAAATGTTTGAAAATAAAAAAATATTTTTTTCTATTAAAAAGAAAAACATCAAAGCTAAAATTTAACCGTTGCATCTGAAAAAACCACGGTTGTTTTAAACTTTTATGGCTACTTGTTTGAGTAATTTTGGAAATCGATGCGGTATATATTGCGCTCCTCTAATCACAAAAGGTTTTACTACCAATTCTATTGAAAAAACCTTTATATCAAATTTAACAGGGTCGTAAAAATATCTCTAGAAAAAACGGCTCCCCATACGAAAAGGGTTGGTTTCTATATGTGTTGACAAAATAAAGATTAACAGTTTTTTTGTTTTGCTTATAGCTCAATGAAATTTCAAAGTTAAATCAGGAATTTTGGACTAAAAATCTTTATAAAAGGTTATGCAGAAATCGAGTAAAAATGAAATGTCTTTTATACCTTGTGGCATTACGGCATTTTATCTAATGGTGCGGTCATGATGTCTATTTCACTCCTCTGCTGACCGTTGGTACCTACCGTGCGATTTCACTTCCGTAAACAATCTTATCCGATATGAGCGAAATACCTTTAAATTAAATGCAGGGATACCAATACGTGTAAAATTTTCAATACTTTAACATGAGAGAATGAAGCCCTGAATATTATCAAAATTAAAAAAATACAATTATCGGCATTCCGTGCACGGAATATATTCCGATTATAACCCCGTATTATACTTAGTCTGATTTGCAGACCCATACTAAAACCGTTGGAGGATGAGAGCAGCCTATATTATACTCCGTTCACGAACTATAATCCGATCACGGAGTATTCTTCTGTTGAACCCGACTGCATATATTTTTACGTGTGAATCGAAAAGTCTTTGGAGGGGAATAATTTTTCGTCTAAAGATTTGATAAGAAATTAAAGTTTTAAATTTATAGAAGTTGAAAATTCTTAAAATAATATAATACACGCTTGCTGATGATATATATAAACTGGCTACCTAAAAATAAAATATTGTTAATATTCTGACTTGATATTATGAGCTATAATTTGAGTTAAAGAAAAAAATATGTTCATTAATAATAAATAAACCTAAAGTCCTAAATCCTAAAACTTCTTATACTGTAGTTAACAATTGTGTTTAGGGGGAGAGCAAGGAAAAAGCCCGAGGAAACACTTTATATTAGAATATGTAAAATAATTCCCAGAAAGCGTTTCCCTCGGGCTCTTTCCTGTTCCACTGATATCATCTGTTTGAGACATTTTTATATATGGTTATCTGAGGGTAACAAATTTTGAAGGATCTTTTGATTTTTTCTCCATCCGTCAAATTAATTCTTTTGAATATTTGAACCCTTAAAGGTGTTTTTTTTGCCATCTGCCGACATTTCTCCCCACCAAAATTTGGTACCCTAAGGTGGTATCAAGTTCTTCAACCGAGATCAAAGTGAATCTCTTCGTTAGTAAAAAAGAACTCAATAACGCTTAAATTGTAAATGAAATTTGTCATTTATGAAAAATGAATTTAAAGGAAAATGGTTTTATTATAAAACTTGCACTTAAACTTAAACTACTAGGCATAAAAAATAAAAGTACAAAAGTACGGCTAAAGCAATTAAGTCCTGTTTTTTATCATGTCGTTTATGATTAAGAAGGTATTTCTGTTGTTGCTGATTCTACTGATGATACGTGATCAAGAATTACCTGAAAAAGACGAGAAAGAAAGAAAGGATAAAAAATTATATAAGACAGACCTCTCAAGTAAAGAAAACATAGGGGTCATATCGAGCCGAAAAGTAACAAACATCACACAGTTTCTCCGCGACATGGAATAGCCACTTCAAATTCCGTTTCGTTTTAAAAAATCAAGCAGACCGACTGTATGTTCAACTCGTAAACAAGTTTCTTCTGCTATACAAGGAAGTTTGTTGAGAAGACAAATAAATGTCTGACCGATGAACTGTACTGGAAGAATAGCGGGGTTACGCAATTGAGGCTATTTAGACGCGACTGTGGCGGCCTGTACATAGGTTTTCGTTTACAAGTTTTGCTTAGAAAAATTATGAACAGGCCACCACAGACGCGTCTAACGTCCTAAACAGCCTCGATTGCATAACCTCGCCATCAAGGAAATAAATCACCTAAAGGATATAATCATAACGGTCTTGAGTAGATCGGAATCTGATATCTTTGAGGTGTGGTGTTAAATCGGAACTTTTCTCAGATCACAAACGAGAGACATTTAACACATATACAAATTCATTATTAGACAGACATGAACATGACGTCAAAAGTATGTCTACGTGCTGGAAGTTTTATATCACAAGCTGGTAATGGACCCACCAGTAGTTCCATAAAGCAAGCTCCTTGTTATCTTGATATTTTCATTAAAAACAGTTAATATGTAGAAACCAGGTTGACACAAAAGAAACAAAAAGTAAATAAAGTGATACTGTCCTGGTTTCTACATGGGAGCAATTTTTACTGACAATCTTTTTGCAATAGGCTTTAATACTTTAATTTCACGCTGCATCTTCTAATAAATTAAACAGATCATAGCAACCGTAAATCAAATGAACGAATCTGATTGATTCTAGCCTGTACGCAATTCACATAGCGGGAACAAGATTTTTTCAATAAAAATTTGACCGTGTGTTGGTTGGTAATATTTTGACGAGTTTCTCGATTTAATTAAAATCAGTAACCTTTCAATGTTTGAGTTCCCAATACGTTGTAGGCTCGTTCGAAAACTTACACTCTTTAAATTTTTCTGATAGTACTCAAATCTCAAAACATTTTGCATATATCCTTGTCACTGTCACCGGAAACTATCATGGCATTACTAAGCGTTAGTTTTTGAGATAGTTAAATTTAGTAGTTTGACAGTAAATCACATTTAGGTTTAGGCGATTCAAAGTCCTTTTAAGGTGCCAAAAATAAGTGCCAGGTGACAATAATGCACTAAATATAACTTGTAAAGAAAATAGATTTATGATTTAATCTCACCCACCAACCGTGATTGAAATTCCATCTAAATCTGCTTTAAAGTCACTTCGCTACAGGGTGGTGTTTGATTTAGCGGTCAATCTGGAGTTTTTAAAAGTTTTTTGTTTTGTTGAATATGCTGTTTGAACTTTTAATGAAAAAATTAGTTTTATTTCTATGCATCTCTAAGCGATTCAATGATTGTAAATTTTTCCAGGGACTATTGCAAAACAACCATTTTTGATAGTACTAAAGTGTTAAGATGAGGGATGGATCAATTCTAAGGGTAGTAAGAAGGGGGAATAAGACCCCTTTCCGAACTAAGACCAAAGAAGGTCGTTAATTTTCCAAAGAAGGCAACAATAATGGTAATCAAAATAAACCTTGAAGCAACCTTATAAAAACTCCAGCTCATCTGTTGATTTCGGGGCTACAGATTGTTTTTGATGAGCATTGATCCGATCAAAAATGTATACATCTGGTCTTTTAAAAATCAAGTAAAATAGTGCCCGAGGAGACCAAGGGAAAAGAAAGTGTTGTCTCGTTTGATACAAGTTCTTAATAAGCCTGGGGTATACTGTAACTTAACAGGAGGTCTTCAACCTTTCGAGTGCTTACTGTGTTAAAATCTACTTAAAATGAAAAGAAAACAAGATCCAAAAGTCACATGTTGACAACGTGAAGTGCTCTCAAGGTAATCCATCAACTACGAGGAAACAACTATGCCAAACCTCCTACGCACCAGTTACAAAGACCTCAAGAGACATTTCTGACAACTTTGAGAAAATATTCCCATACTTTCGACAGCAATGTTTTCCTTTGTAACATGGATACCATATTACCAGTCACTTGTCCTAAATCTATATTTGTGGTAGAACGGTCTGATATGTTGTCGATAGAGCGCAATGTAACTGCGATGTTAGAGTAAATATGAATTGATCAAATTAAAAGCACGACACGGATCTTATCAAAAGAGAAAAACTTTATGCATAAAGTATTCTGTCTAGAAATGAAATAGAAACTCGATCTCCTTTTAGTCCATCCCTGATCATTGTAGATGAAATGAAATTGAACAAAGAAACATAAACATGTATGCACTCACACTCATGTCAGCACCTCACACTATTTGCAACAAAAAAACTAGCAGAGTAATGAAAATATTTATTCGAAAAATGATTTTCACCTTACCCAACCTTCCAGCCCCATTTGTGAAATAGTTTTTCATATTTTCAAGCCTGCGTGACCACCGTCATGTAGTTTTTAAACCACCGCGAGGCTATGACAAAATTATAATCGAAATGAACTTACATGGCTTCAAAGGTTGTTTGGTGATGGTTCGATTTTCTTTCCCTTCAAACGCTCTGGAATTATCGAATTTATTTTCTCTATTCTCTAATTGGTTTCGCTTCAGGCGGCTGTTTTCAGCTCGAAGTTTCATAACATCCTTATAAATGCAAAATTGATATTAAAATAAAAATATGAAAGATCTAATCTTACAACAACATAAATGACAAGATATTTGTTGGAACAGACATAAAATCTATGGTTTGCGTTAGGCTTATTATTTATGAAAGTGTTATTCTTTCTTTAATATCATTGAGGTATAGTTACTCGCGGAGATCTGATTTCGCGGTCGAAGCCAAAATTCGAGGTTTCGCGGCATTTTAATTTCGCGGCTTTTCGAACTGGACCGCAAAACTGCGAATTTTCATGCAATAAAGTAATACAGTCATTCTTCTAATTTAATCCGACCGAAAAAATAATTATTTTGGAGGGGTCGTACTAATAATAGGAGGAAAAAAATTACTTCGGAATGTGAACATTTTTGTCGTGCTAATAATTAGAGGATAAGAGGACTCCATTCGTACTAAATTAGGGGATGAAAAATTAAGCACACTTTTTGGTACTTTTTCTTTTTTCTTCTTTGTTCACAAACTTTTACATTGTAAATTTATGAGTGATTTCATATTTGACACTTTGTTTTCAGTAGAGAGAGTCACTTAAAACAATTTTGCGTCGTTTTTTTGCTATTCGTACTACAATTAGAGGAAACATTGACCTTTATCGTGCTAAATTAGAGGAAAATCAGAAATTAGTGAGTATGGGCTCGTACTAATAATTAGAGGCGATAAATTTATTCGTACTAATTAGAGAACGGATTAAATTAGAAGAATGACGGTACTTGTTCTCCTTAAAAATGTTCAAAATTCCGCAACACCAGTAGATAAAGTTCCAAGTAAACCTTTAACATAACTAATGAATCAAAAAACGAGACGATCAGCTGACTTGCTGTGTGTGAGCTTAGTAGATCAGATGTCAGTTAATCGATTGAGTATTGGGAGGTTCCAATTCCTGGGAGGGAAGCTGTCTGAGAGAGGGTTCAAAGGTTTAGAAAGAGAGCAAGCAGTCTTACATTTTTCAGTGTTAAACTCTCTTCTTTCAATTTTCGTATGTGATGGATCTTTTGTTTATTGTTTTGATGGCCAAGGATTTGAGCGTATTTCTCCGATAACTTGTTCATCTGTGTTATCAAAGTAATACAGAGAATGAAAATATCGGTTCAGTTTTTTCTGTTCTTAAGATTTCACAAAACTTTTCCACGCAAGAATATAAATAATCTCAATAAATTAGTATCCGACTTCAGAAAAATTCTAATAGAGACGATAAAGTTAGGTCCAAAAAACTAAACTATCGTACCTCGTGTTGTGTGAACGCGTTTTCACTGAGCAAAGCTTGCTTTTCAAACTCAAACTGTTCCAATTGTGACTGAAGAATACAAAGTTGAAATTAAAATGAAAATTAAGAATATAATCGGTGAAAATGCATAGTAGTAGTGGCAATTGTGAAAGTTCCAAAGAACATAACAGTGCGGGCTAGTTGTGTAAAAATGTGATAGAAGCATGAAACTTTTCACAGGGGTAGTTTAGGGGTCAAAGTTGGATTTAAATCTCAGACCCAAAAAAAACCACCTGCTTGTGTATTTTACAGACCAGAGTGGGGTCTAAGCCTAAAATTACATTTTTTGGTCCAAAGCACATCATGTTTATAATTTTTATGATTTCTGGCACAACTAGCCCGCACTATTATGTTACATACTGTTGGTGATCAAGTTGTCTGAAGATCATTTCTAAACGAGCATGGAAAATGCTTTCCAACAAAGTAAGTAACCATGATATGGTTTGGACCAACAAACTTTAGTTTTAGTATATAATATTCATAAAAAGACGATAAACTTTACCATAAAAGGACCAACTCTTGTTTGCAGTTCTTCATATTTTGTTCTCCAACTGTCGATGTAAAAAAAGAGAAAACATCGATTAAATCACTCTCAAAAGGAAATGGGTAACTCGACTGTTAGAATCGACAAAAATATTGGAAAGAGCCCTCAAATTAAACTCTTGTTTACTTACTTTCAGTTTTAGGGAAGTAGGTTCGATTCACAAAGTATTATTACTTTTAAGAATTCAAATGTTTTGTCTAAAAGAGAGGTTGTAAAAGGAGAAAAACACCACAACAAACCACAAGAATATTGGAAAGGAACCTTAAGTTACTATTCTTTACTTGGGCGTTTTAGTCTTAAGGAAGTAGGCTCGATTCACAAAGAAAAACTTTAAGTTAAATGTTTTGTCTAAAAGAGAGTGTGTAAAAGGAGAAAAACACCACAACAAACCTCTCGAGTTCTTTGTACATCTCATCAAATTGTGGTTGCGAAATACCACTGCAAAAATAAACAAATGATGAGTGGTTTAAATACCTCATCATTTACATATAAAATAAAAGAAAGCTTTGATGGTAAATTATAATGCTCTCGTGTTGCGTCACGCATTGACGTGATAATTACATTTTCAGGGCCAATAGAAAAGGGTCAAAAGCTAAAGGATGCATCTAAACAAACAAACAAACAAAAAAACAAACAAAAATAACAGACCTTTCTTTCGTTTCCTCTAAAGATCGAAGTTCTTCAGTTGATTGATTGAGTTCCCTAAAATATGGAAAAAGTCAGAGAATTTAAGCAGATGAAAAACCATTTGCAAGTTATGATGAAAGTGATAAAACTCCAAAATTTGTAAACTTTTACATATTATATTATATTAGATTGGAAGAATGAAAGCGTTCTGGTGAAAAATTTAATAATGTGCTGTTCCAGGAAAAAGTTGTGCACGGGAGATTTTACATTTTTTACCTCTAGACACACGTATTCCCAGACACGAGCCATTTCATGTTACCCCACACAACATATCCTCCAACGCCCCCACCCAGGACAATGATTACAGTAGAATGTCATAATAATAAAAAAACAACGTAAAACCTCACCTGTTTAAACGACAAATTTCTTTTTCGAATGTTTTTTTTAACGTTTTGGAATTTTCTTTTTCATCCTTCAAATCCATCTCAGATCTAAATTGAGAAATAAATATAAATTATCATCTATGGATAAAATCTAGGTTATGAGTTACTCAGCTTAATCTGTCTTGAAAAATTATCAAGAAACTAAAACCTTTAGGGAAACATTTTAAGGAGTAAAAGCTTGAGCTGATCTTTCTGTGTTTGCAAAATTCAATTTCGCGATTTACACCAAAATTCCTTCCAGTGAAAAATTCACTGGACCAAAAAGAAAATAAAAAAATTCAAAATTTTTACTTTTCAGACTGTGGTAAAAAAAAGCTTTTTATTGTCTTACCTCTCATATTCTGTTTGAAGTTTCTCAATATCATTGATCAAGGTTGATTTTGTGCTAAAAGGAAAAGTTTAAACAAATTATAATTTTAAATCCAATATGACCGGCAGGGTTGTGTTGAAAGGAAAAGTATCTAAAGTGAAATTGAATACTGGTCTCAGTCATGTATAAAAAGGAAAACAAAAGAAAGACGTACTTTTCAAGTTGATTGATTTGGACCTGGTATTCTTTTTGGTCTTGTTTGTGTTGGTGGTGCAAAGTCTCAAGCTCTCTTTGTGTACTGTTAAGTAAAAGCAAACACAGGGTTTTAAAAAGCAATGTAAAATAAGAAAACTTCCTAGCGAATGACCACAAGTGTAAGAAAAACACAATATAATTAATCTTCAACCATGTCGTTCTTTAGTACAAAAGTGTCAAAAAATAATAGAGTAAAGTAATAGAGACAAATTTTTGTCTCGATGCTTCGTTCTCCAAACGTGTTGGAACTTTAATACGGAAAACTGGAATGATCTCAAATCGACAGGTCCACAACCTCTTCTCACCAATCTAAATTTTCTTCTAGCATATTCTTATTTTCCGTAAGTGTGTTCAGCTTGACGTTTATTTCTTTCAATTCTTCTGTCAGCCTGTGAAAGTATAAAGCTCAAAATCAATTTCATTTTTCACTTGGGAATAAAAAAAATGTAGAAGTATCGAGTTCAAAAGGGAACTACCCAAAGAATGGAAACACGAACTTATAAATAATAAGTATAATATTAGAATAATTATGAAATGTATGTTTTGTAGAGGACGATAGACCTGTGAAATGTAGCTGAATGAATAAGACGAAGACATTTAAAGGCATTAAAACTTTAGAAAGGAGCTTTGTATCTTATTTCATTTTGACGTAAAAAAATAACAGACCTGAGACATTCATTTATTTTAGCTTCTGTTTCTTGCTGAGAACACTTTAACATGTTCTGTGATTGGTTCCATTCTTGGGAAAGTCTAGAAAATAAGAAGCAAAATGTTGAGATGTGATCGTTTTGAATGGTCTAGTGAGATCTGGGAGTTGACTGGGCTCTGTGGTTCGGTCAGAAAAGCCTGTTTTAGGGCATAAAGTTTCTGACTGTTTATGTCAAAATATCGATTTTCGGTGCTTATCGTTTTTAATTGGTTGATTTTTACATTTGGATTATTTTACATTTTATGTACTTGATATAATCCCTCAGGTTACTATTTTCTAAACACACGATACATTTTCAGGACCATAAATATACTTACGTTGTGCTTTTATCTTTCTCTTCATTTAGTAGACTGGTTGTCTGGTGTAGATTGTCAGTCAGTTCATCAACCTAACGAGGTAGGAGAGAAAAGAAGAGCCTCATAAATTGTTCTTATTTAATTCAAAAAATGACAAAAATTCTCATATCTATTGTAATAACCTGCTACCTTCTCATGCAAGCTTTGAATCTTTTGCATCAGATCTGATTCTTTGTCCTAAAAATGAAATTCATAAAAAGATTTGACACTCTTCATATAGATTGTAAAAAAAAAGAGAGAGAGAGTGACCCCACAGGATGGGTCAGGTGTATACACAAGACAGTTAGTTACCTACCCTGGAATATGAAGAAAGTTATAGGATTAAGAAAGGTTCATATAAGACTTTTTATTGCTAATACTACACAATGTTACATTTCATCTCCATAACTTTGTTTGGTGCTCATTCCCGCTCACAATAAATTGGATTGGCATGACTTTGCCAAAAGAAGCTTAGTAAAGGTAATTAAAAACAGAAAAAAAAGAGATACCTTCGATTGAGTGTCAATTACTATCAGCTGATTCTGACAATATTCATAATCGTGTTTTAAATTGTTGTAAACTTCATGCATTACCTCTAAATCGTGTTTGCTGAAAATTCAAAAAATTCAGGTTTATGGGAACAAATTTATACTTTTGACTGAAACAAAAACCACAATTTTAATTCAATAATGAAAATATCTTGATTGGGGTGGAAATTGTCACTGTTTTTGACAATTTTTCCAATGGATATTAGAAAGAAACAATAGGAAGAAATAATGTCTACCTGTTTTTATTGGCCTGTTTAATTTTTTCTACCAGTGAATTTGATCGTTGAAGTTTCATTTTATAATCAGTTTGGACGTTTCCTGAAAACAAACGTAATGAAATTGATAAAAGGGTTACCGTCAACGAGGGCTACATTTCACTTCTCCAGGTAACATTTCACTGTGTGTTTTACCAAACCTGGAAGGTCTTGAAAATGAATACTTTTAAAAGCGAATGTAAAGCAAGCGCTCAACCAGAACCAAAAATAAAGAAAGCGAGAATTGTAAACTAATCAAAGACCAGATTTTTAGAGGAAAATGTGCGAGTTAAAAATTACACGGGAAATTGAAATGAAGCCCTCCTTGAAAGTACTATTAAAATTACAGATAACTTATGTCTAATGTCCCACATCTGTCTTAATCAAAATTAATTGACTTTCAGAATTCTTACCTAAGGTTTCTTCTAAGTTTTCGTATTTTTCGCTCAATCCACGTAGATTATCAGTCATCATACATTCAACACTAAAAATAACAAAAATGGTTTTGATGATGAACTTTTCTTATTAACGAATAATTAAATTCTACCATGTTAGTGTTGAATTAAAAACTTGAGTTTAGATGAAAACAAAAGGAATGTTGAAAAATCTCACCAGACAAGAATAACAGGCCTTGACACAAATTACAAGCAGTACGGCATCATGCATGATGGTGATTTTTACGTAATGGATGCACAAATGCTATGCTATATTATAAAGGTTTATGTGGCTTTACCTTTCCAGCTGTTCTCTAAAATCTACATTAATATCTTGTGATGCTTGTAATTGAGTGGTCAAAGTTGATTTTTCATTTTCGTAAGTCAGCTTCAGTTTTTGTAGAGTTCTGTTTTTGAAGAAACAATTATTTTAAACAATAGATTTAGTCCTTTTTTAGGAGATTTGGGTAATTATCCAAATATAATTTAAAGCAGGATATGATCTCTAAACCTTTTAAAAATGTTTAGAAAAAAACAGGGTTGGTCGGGCCTGTAGAACAACAAATTAAAATTTGATTTATTTTCAGCAAAGATTTAACATAATTTAAACTTTTAATAAAATGTCCATTCACCTTGATGATTGCTCAATCTGCTTTTCAAGGTCGTTTTCAAGTTTTGTCTTCTCTTGTTCAAGTGCCTAAAAAAGATTTAGATTCACCATACCATAGTCAAACACTGTTTCTGGCTTTACTTCTTTCATAAATTAACTTCTCTTGTTTTCAATAAAAATTGATTAAAAATTGATTCTAAATTGTGATTTCATGAAAGAATGTGTCTTTGTATCAATCTTTTATTACAATATTAAATTTACCTTTCGTGAATCTTCAACATTTTGTTGGCTTTGCAAAATAACAGCATTCTCATTTCGCATTTCTCCAAGTAATTCTATGATAAATAAAAAGTTACTCATTACATAAATCACATTTTCCGAAATAGCCCGAAAACTATAGTATTCTGCATTAAATGCTATGACTAAAACCTTAATCAGAATAATTTCATGTTAAAAACACAAAAAAAAGAAAATCAAATACAAAGAAAAAGTCTATTGCCCGCTTACAGATCACAGAATAGCAACCCACTGATTTGTAAGGCCTCTCCACAACTGTAACTGTAACTGTGTAATATAAAGTAACAAATCATCAGAGTACACTTACCATGAAGTTTCTCATTGCTCTTTTCCAAGTCATTAGAATGATCTTGTGTGCCCTTTAACTGAGTTTCTATAAAAATAAAAATAAACAAAAATATCATATTTAAAAACAAAATTTAGTTTGGTTTATTTTCTATTACATCTAGGCTACGTCATAATTTCCTTCTTTTCGGACTATGCGCTTTGCTCTTAAAATGAATATAAAACAGTGAGAACTACTGCACATGCGCATTACAATTTTCTTTTGAAAACAATAAAATAATAAAACAATAAACTTAAAATTGATAAATTTCTTTTGTTACATAAAACCTTTATTTCAATATCTGTCAATCAAGGAAATTATTACGTACATCCTATAGAAAATTGTTTACAAAACTCAGGGGGGGGGCATTATTGGTCAAGCATATGAAAGTCTATAGACCAAGAGAAAGGCATAAAAGCCTGGAGCTGTCTATTTTGTAGACTAGATTACATCTGGCACGTTAATTAATGGCACTAGCAATAATAATATATTTAAAAAAAAATCTTTACCAAGTGATTTGATTTTCTCTAACAAAGCATTGACTTTAGACTGTTGAAACTCAACATCTACTTCAAGCGATTTTCTAACTGGGTCTGAGACATCCCTCTTGATTGGGTTTTTGTTCTTTGTGACAGGTGGTTTCTTTTTCTTCACTGAGGATACAACTACATCACAAAAAAACATTAGAATTTAGATATAATAGACAAAATTCTTCAAATGAAAGTTTACAAAAATGACTAGTTTGTTTAGGCTCTGGCTGTAATTCAAAAATTCAAAGAGAATTTTCACAAGAAAACAACATAAAAGAAATAGCATAGAATAGACCAGACCAGACCAGAGTAATATGTCTTGTAACATTATACAGAGATTAGATATATCGTTTTTAAACAAAGATTTGAAAACATTATAACATAATTCATGACACGGATTTGCAAAAAGATATATCTTACATATAGGATTGAAAGATTTGTTGTTTATTGAATGATGTGATAAATTTGAAGAGTCAGCTGGTGCATCTTCTTTCTTGGCCGGTGTGTCAGGTATTTTGTCTAGAATGAAAAAAAAAGTTCACTATCTGACCAAATTTTATGGCAAATTATACTGAAAGTTCCATAAAGCTGTATCAAGATAGAGAAAGTTGTTTTTAGCACTAAATAACTAGTTGTTTGCAACAATTCACAGTTGTTAATACCAGTGTAGTGTTTGCTATTTGTGAGTTTTTTTTAAGTGATTGATACCACAATGTTTTATATAGGGGAAAACTTTGCTCAGCATAACCATAAAACCTGTCATTATTTGCAAAAAACCAATTAAATGTAAGTCATTTGGACCAATTAGTAAGGCAGGACAAATTTAATTTGTTGTTCTACACTACAGGCCCGACCAACCCTGATTTTTCCAAAAAAATGAAAAATAATATTTGATTAAAATGTAAAAGTTTTCTAGTACTTTCCCAACCCCAAATTATGATACACCACATTTTTATGACGATCTGCCTGTAACAAACCTGCCAACAAATTAAATTTGTCTCACCTAATTGGTCCTAACAAACAAAAGAGGAAAAAACTCCAATACAGTAGTGTACTTACCAACCCATCTGGACGACTTCTCAAAACCAGCTAATTTGGCAGTTTTTTTATCTGGAATTGAATAAAGACCAACTGGAGGAGCACATGAACCTAGAATAAAAAAATACTTTATTTTAATTTGAGCCGGTATGGATTTGGTGTAACAAATTACCCACTCACTCAAAACCCTTGGCATCCTGAGGCTGGTGTGAGAATTCCAACAAAATCATATCACCTCCTATATCTTGCTACAGAATGCTTTTGCCACTGCCTCATCTTTTTCAGCTATTTCGCCCGGATGTTTTGCTCTACTTTTATGACACAGGAAAACTTACTCAATTGTTCAATTCTATAGGCAAGTGATGTTAAAAAATCAACTTGGAAAATTATCCCAACCATTTTCCTTGTCTTTAAGTCCAGTTGGTCAAGGGATGCGAACAGATCCAGGCCAAACTCTAGAAAGGGCTGGGCATAGCATCTGATGAAAACTAAATGACACTTTTTTGGATAGTTTCTTAAAAAAAACTGTTGTTGCATAGCTGTTTTTATATAAAAACAACCTGAAGCGTCTAAAATGCGGGAGGAAAGGAAAAATTTACACACTAAAAATTTGGTATTTGTTTTTATTCAAAAAAGCAGGAAATCAGGATAAAAAATTTGATAATTTGAAAATTCGGTAAATCAGGAAATATAAAATTCAAAACTAAGGGGCTATTTACAAGGTTGGGATCCAAAAATTTCAGAAATATCTATTGCTAGTATTGCTCTAAGAGTGCCAAAAAATATTGAAAAAGTTTTAAAATATTGCTACAAATTGGTTTTTGTACCTTTTAGTTCAGTAAATCTCTCCAACTAATTGGAAATATGGTAGAAAGCCAAGTCAAATTTCAGGACTTTTTCCTATTTTCTAAGGACAGTTGAAAGGAAAATTCTCCAGGTTTTGGAAGAAAATAATGATTCAGTGGTCTACTTACATCCAATGTTTCTTATGTCTAGGTAAACAGCATTGGAGGACCTATTCTTGGATCCGATAAGAAAGTTTTGATATTTTACCCTCTTCAGATTGACTATAAAACTCACTGCCACACTCAAAGTGAAGTTACAATTTATTCTATTTATACAATTTATTACAGGATGTTTTTCAGATCTGAAACCAATCTCAGGACTTTCCAATAATAGTAGCCACACTGATATAGCTAAATCAAGGTTCCCATCAGCAGTCAAGGAAAACCTGGCAAACCAGAAAACAATAAAACCATTTTTTTGAAGGAACAAACTAAAAGCAAAATACTGGGATAAGTTCCCAGTTGTATTCAAATTTTTCTGACTCAAAAACTACTTGACATTTTACAGGGTGGCCACACTTTCTCTTTCAATGAAAAAATCCAGCCTTTTTGACCAAAAACATATCTCTTTCCAGTCATATTAGGCTGAAAAGAGTACATTTTTCCAGCCCTAATTCTGAAACATGCACTGTTTTCTAGCTTGGCGGTCGGAAGACTTACTAAGGGAGGACCCACCAAGGTTGGGTCTTCAAAATTTTTAGATTCTTAGATTAGCTAGCCCTTCAGATTTTATAAAGCATTTTGATAAAATAATTCCCTAACCTTTTCTGGAAATTCCCTAACTTTTTTTGGAAATTCTCTGACTTTTTCAAGCCTTTTTTCAAACAATAGTACAGGTTCCAGGTTCTCAAGGTTTTCCCTGACTGCTGGGAGCAATATACATTGCTAAAACTTAGGCATTTTAAAGGTCAAAAGTGCCATTTTAGGTAGCCTGGAGACACATGCAATGCAATCATCTCTTCTTTTTATATACTGATGGTGAAGAAATAACATGGCTCTGACTGGGGTTTTAGGTCCCCCCTAAGAATTTAGGTCCCCCCTGAAATCTAGGTATATACCCCCTAAAAATAGACATTCGTAGATACCCCCTGTGAATAGGTACCCTTAAAGAACACGCATCAGTAAGTACCCCTTGTGATTTGGCACCTCGTGTAATTTAAGGAAATCCTTACTATGCACCCC
>JAUJPO010040534.1:0-18534 GCA_032270745.1 Tiaropsis multicirrata | reverse complement strand
TCAGATACATTAAAACATAACTATTCTGATAAAGCTTCTAACTCTAAAATAAAAACTTCCAAAAACAAACAAACATCTAAACCCCATACAAACAAAGTGAGAGACAGTTCTTCCTCCAAAAGACATCCGTCCACCATCCACTTAATCCGCCATTTTGAGCTATAAATGCAAAGAGCGCGACATCTATAACAACAACAACTTATAGGGCGCAGTTTTTGCAAAAACAGGCGCGGAACGACATACAAACACACAGACAGTTGCTTTTGAAAGGCCCGTTCGCTAACGCTGGGCCAATAACATCTTTCTTACTATAAATAGTTTAATTTAGTTTATAAATAGTAAGAAATGACACAAAAATCTTTTTGATGACGTCACTCATCATGCTGATGTGAGTAAAAATAGAAAAAAATATTATGTGCAAAATTGCGTTTTATTTCATATTGATGATATAATAAAAGTTAGGAAAAGACACAAAATTTCATTCGTTGATTGGTGTATAGCATTTCTACTTCAGGAGAGGTATTATCAGAAGTTTATGTAACCTGATGTAACCGTAAATAGCAATGTTCTCAAGTATTAATAGAGATTCTATTTCATTTTAAATGTTCTTTTTTTATTTTGTCAGATGGTCTCGAAGACTGCCGGAATATCATTTACTTAAATTTGGATGAAAATCAACTTATTTCTTTAAAGGTAAATACTGTATGTTTTGGTCGGTGTTGTTACAAGCATTAATTTTATGATGTTTAACCCTTTAAGTGCCGACACGGGCTATACAGGCGCTACCCTGCCTTATCTATTTTTCAACTTGAAATCTTAATTTTTGGCCTGAGTTGATGGAAATAAAATTCGCATCAGTTGCAACACAAAAGTTTCCGAAATTTGGTCTTTTGGAAGAGATTTTGACCTTGAAAGTAAAAAAAATGCCCAAATTTGCCAAAAAAACTTTTTTGAGATTTTGACCGTTTTTTGACATACAAAAATACGAAAATATCTTCTAGCTTATAGAATTGAAAAAGGATTGATTTGAAGCCGCACCATTGGGCAGTTCGCCGTCAAGTAAGTCAGGGCCGCGCAGCCCTGCCTAAAACGGGCGTCCCAAACCCTAACAGAAAGAGGAGACTCTTTGGTATCCAAACAAGTGGTTCTGCATCTACTTTTCATTTTTACATTCATAGGGACTTGGTCATCTTTCAAAACTTGGATGGTTATCATTACGTCATAATGATGTCACATCTTTAACAGAAATTGGGCTGTGTAGCCGCTTGGTCAAATTGGATGCGACAGAAAATAATTTAACGGAGGTATTTTTCAGCGCTTTTGCGGTCGGCTTCTCACTCATTGATACACGCTTGGCTACGCTCCAAATTTTCTAACGGTGTTCTTATTTCTTTTATTGCTGTGACGTAAATTGCTATGATTAAATCTGACGCAATGGAAGTTGGAGCGTTTTCATATTTTTTTCCATTTTTACCAACGGCAATTACCATGTTGTAACCATATCAAAGCTCGAATTTTGCTGACTACATGGGCTATACAGGCGCTACCCTGCCTTATCTTCCTAAACGGGCGGCCCCGAAGGGGCCCAAAAAGAGGAGACTCTCAGCTATCCAACGATTTATAAACCAACCTCTAATTCTTTCTGGTTTAGGAGATATTGACGTTTAAATTTTGTCCTAGCTCATTTTAACAAAAAAGTACCCACAAAAAGGGCTCGACACGGAAAGGGTTAATGGGTCACGGTTTTTTAATTTAGTTAGAAAAACCCCCTCTCACAAAAAATTGACTCTACCCCTCATTGGAAAGCTGATAAAATTATCTTTCCGATGATATATAGAAAGTTTCTATAATAATTATTTCTAGGTTGACCCTATTTTGATGAAATTCTACTGGACTATTTTAGCTACACAGTCTAGCCTACCCCCCGATAAGTGGAGACAAGCCTAGTGTCTCAATCTTCTTGCGTCTTACTCAAAAACACTGCGAATCACAACTAGCCTGACTTCTCAAAAGGAATATATACAATAGGGGATATAGTTTTAGCACTGACCTCTATAATACACTGGACAGGCTATCTCCTTATAGATTCCCGTGAAAAAGTGTGTTCAGTTTTTAGGATTTAGATACAGATCAGTGGTTTTAGTCCCCTTCTGTTTGATAAGGTCAATTTGTATTTTTGTGCGAAACTTTGTAAAAGAATCATGCGCAAATTTATTCGGTTGCATCAAAAATTGACAATTGCATCAAAACCAACAACAAAGATTTTTACAACATCTTTTTTTCTTTCTTAGGTTCCACAATTTGAAGATAATGTATTGCTTTCATCTTTAAACTTGGACAATAACATGATACAATATTTGGAAGGATTGAACGATCGCTGGTTACCATTGCTTCTCACTTTATCTGTTTGTAATAACAGGTTGGTGGCTCTTTTCTGTTATTAAGTTAGGCTATTCAAAAAATTAGGTTTTTAAATTCAGACCCTTTTTACAGTGCAGTTTAAGGTTTTGGTTTCCCCGAAGAAACACCACTCAATACTTTAGAAAATGATGTGTTTGTATATGGTAGCAATAGGCTGACCTTATTTACATCAACCTTGAAGGAAGGGGTACATTTCTAAAAGTTTACGTATAAAAATATGGTTTGTTTCAGATTAGAAGATATTTCACCACTCATTAACATTCCACACCTCCTCCAGTTGAACGTCAAAGGAAATTTGATCAGCGATTTGAGCAACATCACCACAGATGAGAATATACCTCTCTTGCAACAAATATGTCTGGTTGATAATCCAGTGCTGGAAATCAACGCTCAACACTTAACGTAAAATTCCAAATTTTTTTTTCATCTAGTTATAAAGCAATTGGCACCATCCAGCGAAGGTCGTTTCGCAAATAAATGGTGTCAATAAATTAGGCGGAGTACTCTATTTGGAAAGCGTTTTTTAAGCTTTTTAAGAAAACGATGGATAGGTAGATTTACACAGAAAATTCTATTTAGTACGTATCGTGCGTTTGAGGTTGTAATATGCATCCAACGAACAATAAGATCGGAAAAAACAATATTCCGAAAAATATTTAGTAATCTTTAATCAAGCAATTTATTTTGTGAACAGCAAGCAAAGTAAGCCATATTTAATTGGAAATGAAGTATTTTTATCACTGCAATAGGAAAAAACTCAAAAGCATTGTTGATGACATCACCCTGAAAATCGGAGAACAAACTTTCAAAGGAATACAGGTCAGTTGTGCCTTGTGTATTGTGCACTGTTCTTTGTTCAGTTAAGATGTAAACTTGTTGATTTCCAAGCCAAGCCAAGCCAAGTAGATTTTCAATCCAAACTGAATCTGCTGAGGGTCTAAAAAGTGTCAATTTTAAAGCAGAACTTTTTTTATTATGAACTTTACAGGACCAGCAAATATAGTGACTAAGGAGACGGGCTGGAAATTGTCAATTTTGACCCGCCTTATTTGGCTAAAACCTCTTCCTGTTTGTTCTGATTTGCCAAAGATTAACATTTATGATAACTATTTATTGTTGTTGTTCTGTTCCTTTTTTTCAGACTGATTCTTCTTCAATCTTCCAAAAGCTTTGCATCGGTCATGCAACTACTTTATCGAAGACATGTCACCAACTGGAAACAGGAGATGAAACAACGAAAACAATTAATTCAAAGGTGTTCTTTTAGCTCTTATGTACTCTCTTGAAAACATATACCTTGTGAAAAGAGAAGACTGCAAATACTTTATTGCGTGAAAATTTTGCGTCGTGCGAAATTCAATTTTTAGTAAAAAAAAACCCGCAAAATTCGAGTAAATAATCCGAAAAACACAGCGAAAAACACTTTTTTTCTTGATACCGAGAATTTAAAATGCCGTGAAATTCGCATTTTGGCTTCAACTGCAAAATTGAAATGTCCGCGAAATTAAAATACTGCGAAATTTTCATGCAAAAAGCAATGAAATTTTTTCAAGAAGTCAGTTTTACAGGACTAAAGCGCCGTTATAAACCATGTTGAACACCCCCAAGGGAAGAAGATATTTTCAATCGGTCGCTTTCGTATGTCTCTGACAGGCGCAGTTGATCTATTTCCTTTAACCTACCATATGAAGACTGATAACATATAAACAGAATTTTTATAAACTTTAATTGAGGGTTTATAAACTTCTTTTTTTTCATTCACACATAAGTTTTTTTCTTTTAGATATCTCTGTTGGATGCGCTAGAAGAAAATTGTGAATTTTTTTACCAAATTCACAAAGATTTAACACGACTAGACGGAAACTACGGCGATGCTCAAGAAATCATAGCTCTACCTCGTCTCGTTGACTCTGATGTCGACAAGCCGAGGTGTGACTCTTAAATTTCTCACATTTTGTCCCAGCAAGCACGGAACGTTGTTTTGACATCCCAACAAAAGTTATTTCAACGCCGTTTCATCGTCAGAACATTATTTAACGTTGTGTGTCGCTACTTGAATTGTTTTAAGAGATACAGAATCACTTTTAACCAGTCGTAATGAAGAGTCATTGTTTTTTGTTGTTGTTGCATAAAACAGATATTTATGTTGATCAGAATTCGAATTAGAGTAAAAGAATATCTCAACTTTTAGAGAGGGCCAAATTTATTCATTTTGTTATTATGACCTTTAATTTTATGAGCTTTTTCCCGAAAAAAAGGACTAAAACCTACCTTTCGGGATCTTTTTTGAATCTTGGTTACGTGGTTACTTAACTTCCATTACTTTTCTTTTAGATCTTACTCGAAGCATCACTCTCAACATGCTCTCAAGATTCAGGTTAGTTTATGATGTTTTCGTCCATGACCTTTTTCATTTAGGAGTAACATATACAGATTTTTACCTAGTAAAACTACCTTATCGGACAAAATAATGTCGGACAAATTTTTCGTCGGACTAAATTATTCGTCGGGCATAATTTTGTCAGCCACAATTATTTTCGTCACCTCCAAAAAATTTCGTTACTTTTGTCCGACATTTCTTTGTCCGATAAGGTAGTTGTTTGGCACTGGCCGGAAAAATCGGGGAAATGCTTTGCATCGGATATTCTGAATTCCTCTAAATCTTGTGGTTATTTTACCGTGTCAATTTTTGCGCTATTTTACAGTATTTTAGCATTACGTAGCCGTAGTATTGAGGAATAACTTGTTTAGTCTACCTTTCACATGTAAGTAAGTTTGCGACCGCAGTCGAGGGCGACCTGGAGGCTCCCTTTTCGATAGCTATCTACCCGGAGGTAGGGGAGGGCGTCACTCCTTTCTCTGGATTTCTCCACTTACCCTCGCTCTATTCCCTTAATGCTGAGTGCCAAGCAGGACAGCAGCGAGTACCAGTTTTCAAGTTTTTGGTCTGACCCGACTGGGGGTTGAACCCACAACCTTGCAAACGGGAGGCGAACACTCAAACCACTCTGCCACCGTCGCTATGTTAGCTGTAGGTGATCCTGATGTTCACTGTAACAAGTTTTTCAACCATTCTTAAACTGTCCTCGTCAATTAAGACAAATTCATTTTACTATTATTGTGATACGAAGAATAATTTATTGGATATAATTAGCCTATACTCACGCTTCTAATTGTCTCAAAGGAAAACCTTAATATTTCTTCTGGCGATATGAAGTTTTGCTGACTATCTGACTAAAAACGCAAGTAGAAACCACCCTAAGACTAAGGCTGAGTGCTGTTAATGCACACCTTTCTTAAAAATCATTTTCACAGATGCGATTTAGCGGGTAGCGAACGTATTAAGAAGACCAAAGCCAGCGGTGAACGCTTATCAGAAGCCATGCATATCAATTCCTCGCTACTCGAATTGGGAAATGTCATCCAAGCTTTAGCGGAAGGAAACAATCATGTGCCATTCCGAAATTCCACGTTAACCCGACTTTTGCAAGAGGGATTATCGGGGAACTGTAAAACCCGATTAATGGTGAGTTTTCCTTTTTGATTATTTTTCCTCTGAGATAATTTTTCGAACTTCAAGAAAACGCTGTAGGTTATACAATAGTTTTATGTAACTCATTTTGTTTCATCTATATAATATGACAATGACTGTTTTTCATACTTTTTCTCGAAATTTTTAAAGGCTTCAATCCGAAGAAGAATATGTTGTAAACTTGTTTCGTTATTGTTTTATTCAGGTTTGTGTTGCACCGACAGTGAAAGATTCACATGAGACGAAGTGCAGTTTATTGTTTGGATCGCGTGCAATGAAAGTTCAAGTTACTGCGCATGTCAACTACGAAGTAGATTACAAGAAGTTAGCGGAAGCTTTAGCAGCTAAACTCGAAACACTCGGTAAAAAAAAATTTCATTCACTCTGCACTAAATTAGTCATGTACCCTTTTCTGTTGCTGCTGCCAACTTATGCGATAGAGCTAGGGGTGATCGGAACTGCCTCTCAAACTAATGGCTTTTATAAAACTTCTTGTAATAGCAATGTTGCTGGGAGAGAACTTTAATTCAACAGAACTTGTATAATTGTTTCTGATTTTTTTGATTTTTTATTACAGAACAAGAATGGGATATCCAAAAACAAGCATTTATCTCACAATTACAAGGGGAAATTGGTCACCGTAGAGCTATCTCGCCCAAGGTAAGAAAAGAATGTCAGATACATTTATATTACTTAATTTAATCTTTATGTTAACCCTACCTTATCAAGAAATTCCTTGACCAAAAAGATCCACCTTAGATTATCAGCGTTTGTTTGGAATTCAGATTCTCAGATATATTTATTTATTCAGATTTCAGATTCTCCCTTCTTAAGACCGGTATCCGCTTATCGCCGCGCATGCAGCACTTTCCCTTTTCTATAAAGTGACCTAATACAAAGTGACGTAATACAATTCACAGCAATTCATACCTTTCTTTCTTTTAGGAAAACACACCGAGTGTCAAAACAGATAAAACACAAGTGCGCTCGCTGCTTGTCTTAGAGCTGATGACGCTGCAACTTTTTTATAATTTTCAAAACCACACCCATTCTCACGGTACCGACGATTTGATGTCAACAAAAGCTGTCTTATTCAGTGCTAACAACCAAGATATGATGTTAAGAAGCATGGAAGGCTTGTTAGAGGTATGAGAAAATAATTTGGGGGTGTGACGAGCTATTTCCACTGAAGGATTGTGTGTAGATTTAAATCCTTCACTGCATTGAGAATGGATCTCTCCAAGATCTCGACGAAAGACTTTGATAACAAAAGAGAATTCTAGTATTGCTCTTCAGAGAAGAAAGATTTATAGAAATTTATAGAAAAAAGTATATTTTTTGCTTAATTAAATTGTATTGCCTTTTCTTTCAGCTTTTGCGAGACTACCTTCGCGATAGAACACCAGCTCGCTCCTCAAACAAACGGAACTATTCAAACCAATCCAGTAGTGGTCATTCATCTGTCGTGACCAGCCCTGATTACCTGGATCAGGGTACACCTAATGACTTCATGCCCCAAACACTTGAACCAGTTGCATCATTTTTGGAGCATGCTCAGATCAATAACGCGAACTCACAGGAGACTGGTACCGATAATAAAAAAACGTTCAGTCAAGATACGAAAACGTTAAGTGAGCGATTGAAACGAGTGGTGAATACGTTGCTTCAACTTCGTGAAACGGTCAATGAAAAAGCATTACGTCATTTAAAAGATACCTTCGAAGCATCATTACAAGGTAAAGAAAGAAATTGAAGATCGTTTTTGTTGCCATTGACTTTTGTTGTTAACCCTTAATTTGTACCGTTCAATCATTATTTCCCTAATCATTGTCTTTTCATGTTTTTAGATTCAGATAAAAGTATCGCATCATTGAACACGTTAGATGATGTTGTATCTGTACTCGATCAACAAAAAGGTCAGTGTTGGTTGTTCTTCACTTTTATGAACAAATTTTGCTACGATGATATCCCACTTTTGAATATTTTTCCAACAGTTATCAAACTTTTAACCATACACAGGCAAGTCGCAGGCACGTTGTTTATCCAAATAACGTTCTGACGTCAAAACAACGTGCCGTGTTTGCTGGGACAACCAGCAAAATCAAAAATACTGCACGCATTTCTGACACACCTTTTTCTTGTAATCTCAACCATTTTTATTGCTTTTTTAAAACAGATCTTCTCTCAACGTTTGATTCATATGACGACATCCATTCGTTGGAAAGCACTTTATATTATCTCTTAATGGACAAGTCATTACTCAGCAGCATGATATTACTGAGAGCACAAGTTGGTAATTTAATGGAAGGCTGGCCCTCCATCCCCGCTGGTACTGGTACAGACGTCAAGAGACTGTTAGAAGAACTGACGAGCGAACGGTCAGCTCGAGATAAACTACAAGACGAGTTGTATTCACTCCAAGAGGAATCTATAATGTCTGAAGAGAAATTAAAAGATGTCGAACTTGAGCTCAAAGCAATACGTGAGCTAAAAGAGAGCTTAGAAAATAAGCTACATTCGTTTGAGAGTAAGAATGAAACGATGGGTGAACAGCTATCTGCTATGGAACGAGAGAAGAACCTTCTTGAGAACCGTATCGCAGAGATTGATAAAAAGAAAGAGAGCTTAGAAGCTTGTCTAAAAGACAGTGAAAATAATAACGCACGCAAGGAGCGGGCTATGGTGGACTTGAAAAATGAAAAAGTAGCGCTTGACAGCTTAGTTGCCACGCTCAAAGAGGAGATCAATATGTTGGAGAAGGAGCGAACGCGCGACGTGGAGGATAAACGTCACATTGAAGAGGAGTTGGAGGACTTGAGAGATCGGAATATCATTTTGGAAACGGAATGGTCGTGTTGTAAAGAAGAGAACAGTTTGTTGGAATGCGAACTCAACGGTAAATATTATGATGACTCATCATTTTTAAGGACGGGATTTATCCTAATACAGCGGAATCTCTCTACATCGGATATCATTGGTGCAAAAATATGTCCGTCTTATAGAGGTGTCCGCTTTATAGAGGTGTCCGCTTTATAGAAATTGAAATGAACTGAAACCAGTCCATTCGTTCCAAGGAATAGATGTTCGTTTTAGACCATATCCGCTTTATAGAGATTCCACTGTACAATTTTTTGATAGCGATATAATTAGATCAAAAGCCCATTTCATGCGACAATTATTTTTGTCGAATACAGTATCGAACTTTGAATCGCAATGTTTAAAACATATGCGCATGCGCGGTGAACAGGAATCAATGAATTGATTTTGTAAACAAACAAAATTTAATCTTCTTGTTGCAAATAGCTGACAGCACTATACTAAAATGTTTTTGTTGTAAGAAATTCAAGAATTTTAGAGACATTAGAAAGCATTAAACATTTTGATAAGTTTGGAGTTGTTCGAAAACGGCTAAGTTATCAAAAGTTTGGGGAAAGTTGTATTTAGAGATTTTCATTATAATCGTTCAAACGATATAATCTGATGATCAATTGCAGCCTTCAATTCTTTTTGGTTGTTTCTTACACTTGTTGATACACATTAGCATTGATTCGCACATTATTGTGAAAAACAAACATTCAAAAACTACAATCATCCCTTATTGCATTTCACCCTATAGTCTTTTGTGCAGTCATATTTTTATATGATAGATAAATTGAATATATCGATTCGTTATGTTTCTGATGAATGTTTTCTCTTTTCTTGCAGCTCTGGAAGAGGATAAGGCGTATCTGGAAGATGAAATTGGCAAATATCGCGAAGACGTCAAAATGCTGGAAGAAGCTCTATCTACACTTGAAGCTCAAGCGGCTGACTACAAGAAAGATATCGTGGCATTGAAAAATAAAGAGGACCGCCTCATATTGAGTATCCGAAATGAGAAAGATAAATTTAATAAGGAGTTGAATTCGTTACGTCAAGAAATGAGCACGTTACGTGTCGAACGCCGGCGTACACAACGTGAGATCTCCGTATCACGCGCAGATAAGAGTAATACGGAACGCGCTTATAACGCGCTGAAATCGCAAAAAGACTCGCTGCAGGACGATGTTGTGTCGTATAAGCAAGAAGAGAAGAGGCTACAACGTGAAATATCCAGTCTAAAAAGTGACAAAGCAAAACTGGAGAGGGATGTCAATAACTTGAAGAGTGAAAATATAAAATTGAAAAATGAACTCCAACACGTCGATAAATTGAAATGCGATTTGAAAATGTTACAGAAAAACGAAGATCGAGTTGCATCGATGTTCAGTATCGAGAAAGATCGACTCGTTGAGAATTTGGGGCATTTCAAGGAGAAATATAATCGAATGGAGCTCGACTTCAATAAAATTTGCAGCGAGAAAGAGAAACTTGTAAAACAGTTGAAACGCTTTGAAAATAAGCACGACGAATCAGAAAGTTCAACGCGCCGTTCTCAAAGTCAACCTACCAAAGCATCAACACCTGATAATAGGACTAAGAATTTAAAATCGGCTGCTTCAATGCAAGGCGTACTCGCGCGGAGAAGTGTACACTCAGGTGAGGTTTCGGAAGTGGAAGGAAAAGTATTGGATTTGCAAAGACGTTTAGCTTTCTTTATGGCTGAGAAAGAAGATATTCAAAAGGAATTGATCACAACCAGAGAACGAAATACCAAGCTAACGGATGAGTTGAAATTCTTAGAGGACGATACTTCCAAAATACAGACCTTACTGTCGACGCTCGCTGACGAAAAAACTAGCTTAGAAACTAGGCTTAGCAAAGCGTCTGAGTCGAAAGCGCTTTTAGAGAAGGAGAGAGATCAGTTAAAAGGTGCTGTCTCGATGGCTCACAAGTTTACCACTGAACTACAACAACAACTTGATGACGTCACCGAACAAAACCGTGTTTTAGAAGTGGATCACGTGACTTTGAAAGAGAGCTTAGGTGTGCTTCAGAACGAGGCTGTGTTACTCACAAACGAGAATAAACATATTCGAATGGAATTTGAGAAAGTTGACGGCGATTTGAATTCCACGAGATGCATGGTGGAAGAAATGAACACGAAGATAACAGGCTTGAAAAAGAAAGTGAAAAATGCCAACGATAATGAATTCTTACTACAAGATAAGGTATGTAGTGTCGGATACATGAGATAGATCTTATTCAAGGAGAGTTGTTAGTTTCCATATAAGGTAACAAGATAATTAGTGCACTCTCCTACCTCGAGCCTGACATGATATCATATGTTTTCTCCAATCTCTGATATTGTTACATTTTCTGTTAATGTAGAGTGTGACTTATTCTTTAATCGAGCCATTGTCTTTTTTTCGCAAAATTGCTTTTTGATTCATCGTTTCATTTTTATCGGTTTTTATGTCTACCAAGGAATGTGTCAAAACTATATTGGGATATTTCTTGAATTTCTAATTGTTTTCTGAGGATGAAGTATCATGATTTTATGATTTCTTTATTAACATCTTTCACAGCTATCAGATTTGGAATCAGAAAATGTTTCGCTTTCCCAACAAGTGGACGTGTGCCATCAAGAAGAAGATCTGCTGACTAAGCAACTTGTCTTCTTAAACAAAAAGTTCAATACCTTGGATAAAGCATTGCATAATATCATTGAAAACGAAAACGATGCACAGGTAATTCATTCTTAAAACCACCCGCCCGTCCATGGGTCGCCCTAAGGAGGAGATAGAATTCTCGAATCTTTGTATGGAAATGTAAAAAAGGCTACCTTATCGGACGAAAGTGACGAAATTTTTTGAAAATGACAAAAATTCTGTCCAACTAATAATAAATTTTTCGGGCTAAAATTTTGTTTAAGGTATAAACATTCTATTTATCTCGTTTGCCTATTTATGTAGCCCTGCAAAGTTTTACTTACAATCTTCTGTTTTTTTTGGATATTTGGAAATTTCAAACTTTGTCTTTTCTTGTTTAGACCTTGGAGAGAGTGAAGGAATTAAACCTTGCGAATTCATCTTTACGGAGCACAATTAACCAATTGAAACGAGAATTAGAGGCGGTTGTTTTAGATGCAGAATGTTTGAAAGATGAAAGAGAAGAAATTGAAAAATTACTTCAAGTTGATAGTAAAGACAATTTATCACAAACAGGTTCGCTATAATAATTTTCATTGAATTCCTTCAGTACTTCACAATAATTGTTTTGACGGACTTTGAACAAAATGAACATTATATTAAGCAGTCACGGAGCGTTGTTATGACGACGTCAGAAAGTTATTTGGACGCTGAAACCATGGTAACCATGTTGTAATAACGTTATGTGTCTACATTTTCCAACGTCCGTGGATAAGGGGCTATGAGAGAATAATAATCCACAATTATTCTACATGTAGGTTCACTTTTCGACAACATTTGTCGGTTGAAAACGCAAGTGTTGAAAGTGAAACAAGAAAAGACACATATTGAAGAACAAATGAAATTGATTGAAGTTCAACTTATTTCATTGGGACACAAAAATGAGACGATCGAGAAAGACAACGTGGTAAGCTAGCTCAGCGTTCGATTGTTATCCCGATTTACTAATTTATTTTCTGTATTAGATTTCAAAAAGTCTTCTTTTTCTTCATCAAGTTCACCTAAACGTACTTGATTTAAGAGATCTACAAAATCCTCAGTCAATTCTGTCATTTGAAAACTTCTCCATAACTCAAATCCAACAATACTTTGCATAGAGGAACAATCAGCTTTGTAAATTGAATCCCCGATTGAATCTCGCTAAAATTTGTCTTTATTTACAGGAGAAAAGTTCACGGTTAGAGCAAGAGAAAGCAAATTATCGACAACACATCGATAAACTGCAACAACAAATCGAAGAACTCGTTAGAGAACGAATTCAACTCGAAGCTGAAGTCGAATTCTTAAAGAAACAAAATTCAGAGCTACATCGTGATATTATCATCATTTTGGATGAGAATAGTAAACTGGAATCTGAGCTACAAGATTTAGAAGTAGAGTTTGGGAGACAAGAGCAAGAGCTAGATTCAGCAACAGAAGAAACTAAACTTCTTCTCAGGTAAGAGTGAAACTTATATTATTCACACTAAAGAATTTGACTGAAAAGCCTTCTTTTAGAAATTAACTCTCAAAAATTTTCCGTTTTCCGTTAGGTTAATACATCATTTTATCAGACAAATAGCTTGTTTTTATTGGTAAAATATATTCGTGGGTAAAATTTTCAGTGAACTAGCTATTTGTTCGTTACCGATAGTTTTTTTACCGATTAAGGAAGAAACAAAGAATTACAAAAGTTTATAATTAGAATTTTCCATTTTATTTTAGACAATTGTGTTCAGCGGAAACACAAAATTTGAATCTGAACATCCAACAGAGCACGAACCAAGATGACTTGGAGCGAGCAAAACTACAAGTGGAAGAATTGAGGCGAGAGAAAGAGAAGTTGAGTGAAGAACAGTCATCGAAAGACGAACACACGAAAACACTGAAAGATCGTTTGTTGATGGCGCAGATTGAAATCTCTCAATTGAAATCCGAACATTCGGTTGTTGAGAGTCAACGAAGGTATTTCTTCACATCTTTTTATTCATTCTACCAATTCCAAAATTCGAACTCGTAGTTCAGTCATTGTATTTATAATGTCTAAACCGATTTCCCCTAAGAACATTTCACTTCACACTTCGTCATCAGTGCCGTAGGAAGCATTTTTGTTTTTGGGAGGCTAAATTTCAGTGACACCGAGAAGGCCAACCATGGTTTGGCCTGAGGGGGCGATTTTGAAAATTTAAACCTCTAGATAGTCTAAAAACACATTAAAAATAGCTTAATCGTTGTGATATAGGATGAAAAAAATATTATTAAATTCAGTTTTTCCAGAAAACCACTTTTTAAAAAAAATATTGGGAGGGGGGCAAATCCCCTTTACTTACTTCATTACGAAGCTTCACAGCTCAAATTAATTTTGTTGTTTGTTCACATTTTCACAGAACATTAGCGCGTAACTTGGATGCAGCAGACCAAGAAAGAGCTTTACTGAAAAACGAGCTTCAAGGTCTTGCACGCGCCTTATCCCCTCTCAAGAAGGAAGTTTGCGAAGTCGTCAAAAAACAAAATAGCCTTCGCGACAAGAACAACAATAATGGCGACGTCAATGATGACAGTGGTTACCAAGGTAACGACGACAACGAAAACGCTGACACCGAGGATAGTGACGCCATACCAAAAGAAAATGATTCTGGTCTCGATTTACCAGACGAGGTGAGTGTTTTTATTTCATTTATTGTTTATTTATTTCCGAAGGAATCATCGAGACTGGCGAAAGAGTTGATGACGGTGTGTTGGGATCGATCGTAGTAGTGGTTCACAGTTTTGTAAAGCTACTAATAAGCTTCACTTTCAATAATTCATCTGAGACGGAAAAATTGTAGAAAACAAGGTCTGTTTTAAGATTCATGCAATTTTTGTTTTTGTTTTTTTTCTTCAAGGTCAACCGAATGAAAGAAGACTTGACAAGTTTCAACGAAGAGAAATCAGTGTTAGAGATAGAACAAGGTCGTTTGGAAACGAGGCTGAAAGAGATTGGGGACGAAAAAGAAGATTTGAGATCAAAATTAAGGGATTTAATACAAGTAAACTTTTAATTGTTTTTTTGTGTCAAAAAGGGTAAAATTATGAAGATGTACTTTACAGGTATGGAGAAGTACTTGAATTTTGCTTTCAACTCGTGTATTTAAATTCAGCTTTTAACCTAGTTAACTCAACACCCTTCAAGAAATTTATTTTTGATTGAAAATTTTAAAAGCAACTTCTCATCATCTGCTTCATAGACCTTTTTAACGCTCAAACCTTGTAATAATACCAACTTGACAATAGTAATAGGAATTTTCTAACATTTTCTAACATTTCTTCTAACAAAAGGATTTGGACGAAAGCAATAAATTAGCATCCAAAGAGAATCTGTCAGAGGTGGAAGACTCCATCCGAATGATCAGCTCTCTAATGAGTGACGCCGAAAATATGCATCATGAAAAGGTAATATTATCTGATGACGTCACAGACGCTCACTATGACAACAAGATACTAACAATACGCGTTGATAACCTTAATACAGAGCTCCGTTCCGTACAAGAAGAACTGAGCCTGGCGACCGTCGATCGACTCAAACTGAAGGACCAATGGAGGCAAGTAAAAAAGCATGCAACACATTTTTACGGCACCGATCATTCTAAAGGGGTCAATTATTTGCACCGTGAGCTTGCTACCCTCAAAACAGATCTCTCCTCATTCGAAAACGAACAAAAAGATCTGACGTCAGAGCTCGCACATTTAAACCAACAGTTAGTCATTGCTGAAAACAACATGGTTAATGTCAACCATTTCAAACACGTGATCGAGAGACATTTACGGCTTTACAAAGATCGTAATTCACGTCTTGAATCGCATTTACGCGTCATTCACAACGACCTCATTGAAATGGAAGGCCACAGATCAAATGCACCGCGGAAGAGTGCCAAAGTTCTTTTAGAGACCATCAACCTCCATCACTATTTCTCCTCCCTGGAGGACGATCTGAAAAATACAAAAGCTCAAAATAAGAGTCTCCTAGAGGATCAACAAGATTTAAAAGAGCGTTGTAATACTCTAGAGCAAGAAAAACAAGTCAATACTGTTAGTTCAGAATTCATCCAAGATAGCATGGTAGGTCAGCACACCTTCATTGCTCAATTACAAAAAGATAAACAAACACTTGCGTATGAAAAAGAGAGATTGCAAACTAAGCTATCCTTATTTAAAGATGACAAAAAACGAATGCTGGAAGATATGCAAAGGCTAAGTCGTAGCCTGGGAACAACCACTCGATATAATCGTGAGTTAGAGGCTAAATTACAATCATTCAAAGTCGATCTATCAGACTTTGAGAATCGTGCATATGCTCAGTCAGACAGCCGTAACAATGGCTTTGATAGCATCGATGGAGTAGCAGGCAAATCGACTGATTATTTGTGTACAGCTTGTCGTGAAAAAGTTGAGCGTAAATTCCTTGGTATCTCCAAGAATACTCAATTATTGGGTGACGAGCTTTTAGATTGTATAGTAGACAACTTGTCGCTGGAAACAGCCATATTCTCTTTCCTTGAGGAGAAAACATATTTGGAACATGAAATGTACCATCTCGAGTCTGGTCTAAATCGCAAGTATCCTAGCAACAGCAACAACAGCCAAAATGATTACGTCATCTTGCAACAACACCGACACTCTAGAACTTATTCTTCTTTGTCTAACTACAGCGAGATTTCCGCTACTACTAACATTACTACTAACCAACTAACCTCTAGACAAAGGTCTGGATCTCAACTCTCTATTGATAGTGATATTTCCACCGTTAAAAGGTGAGAAGATACGCCTCAAAAATCACGCCTACCGCCCTCAAAATCCACCTTCGCTTCATCAACACATGCATGTACCAACCTCCAATCACCCACACAACAAGATCCAGACCATCTGTCATTAACACTGCATGCCGCACTAATACCACTGATAGAATAAATATTATTTCCCTAACCACCTTATTTTTTATTACTGTATTATATTCTCCTACTCTTTTGTGCTTTATTACAAAATAACAACCAATCATGTACTCCCTCCTTTATTTATTTTGAAGACTGACTCTTCACCTTTTCAACTAATCTTTTCATGACGTCCATTTTTTTATTAAAGCACAAAAGAGTCCCCCCCCCCCCCCATCCCGTCCATTCAATCCTAACCACGCCCTTTCCTATTTTACCGCCCTTTAGACTGACTCCGCCCACCTTTGAACCTGTCCCAAGATGCCGTTCAATGACTACGCCCCTCCAACGAACTTCCGACAGTGACGATGAAACAGTGCGTCAAAAACCACGACCGAACAGTTGTGTCGGGATTTACACCGTCAATTTCCCGTCATCGACGTTAGTTCGGTCTAACACAACAACCTCCGTCACGACGCCTCAAGTCGCACGTCTAATGGCCTTGTCATCAAGTAGCAGTCGTCTCAGTCGGAAATACCGTATTTCGGAACAGGAACGTTCCGCTGTTAAACGTACCCGACGTCCGTTGGCATTCCGGATAAGAAGATATCGTGATTTGCTTGTTTTCGGGAATTGCGCTGGAAAAACTCGAAAATGACTGGCCATAGTTTTTATTCTTTTATTTTCATTTTTTTGTTTATTTTTTTCTCTTTTTGGGGAAAATGTTCATTAGGTAAGATATGCATGGTCTATGAGATTATTTATTCCGTCAGTTACTGCTTTTAGTTTGAACTCGCAGAAGATTAAGGCCTAACTTCTAATCACGTGGCTTAAGAATTGCTTATTTTATCTTTGTGTTCTGAAAATGGTGGAAACCATGAACCTAGTTGATGTCTGTCTGAAACTGAAAATTCTGCTTGTAACACTGCTATCTACCCAAGCAACGAAAGTTTCATTTAATACGCGGTGACTAGCTTGTACCAAAGCCTACTTATTTACAATATAGTAATGGTTTGGTACAGGCTACGTGGTGACTGACATCAAGAAGCGTTCCGATGCTTATTTATGTTTTCGTTTTTTTATTATGAATTTAGAATTAGCATTTCAAATGTCAAAATTCATACTGTATATATTTATTTTAAACGTGTCTTTAAAAAAATCTTGTAGTAAACTAGGTTTTTAACCTTTACACAAAACTAGTGCACAATTTCTCAAAGATCTTAAGGTGGTCTGGTACTTAATGATAAATAACGTTTCTTTTTTAAATTCTTACAGAAAACAATTGTAAAATATTACCTTTAAGATTTCTAAGTGAAATTGTTTGTAAATATTATGCCTTTTTTTTGTCAAGTTTTCTTGAAATCTTTCCGATTTCAAATTTGTTTTCAATTTTTTGATCCTGCTGTGCGGGATTTTTACAATATATTAACAAACTTGAAAATCAATTTATGAGACGTGTTGTTTGAGCATTTTGTTGCTTTCACCTCCAATTCCGTTGCAATTTTTCTGACAAAAAACAATCACTCTTAGAGTATATAATATCCTTGTAACATATTTTTTAAACTATAAAATTTAAGCAAACCATCAATAATTTTATTATTATTATCGATACTATAACGAACGCGATTTTATTTCTCATTTTATATAAATTCTGTCATGTAGTGTACATTAAGTGTTCAAAGGTTTTTTCTCCATGTAAAGTTTTTTTGCTAGAATTTTTTTATTTAATATTATTTATTTCAAACTAGTCAAAAAACAAACTCTTTTCTCTATCCTCTTTTTCCAAAATTCTTTAAATTTAAACCTTATGCCTTCCACAGAAAGGGATTGTACATATATTATATGAAAAATACGGTTCCTTGTGGAAATTGAGCATAAAATTCGTCCCCGCCATGCATGATTGAAAAACAAAGAAATTTTGATATCCCCACTAAATTTTGATTGGCTAAAATGTGTCATCTCCGTCAATTTTCGAACAAAGATCAAATATCGCATCCTCAGCGTATAATATTCCGATTTTATTAGACTTGTAAACAAGTCTGTTATTATTAATTACCGCAACAATTTTAGGAGTCGGGTACTGGCTAGGTAAAATCGGGAAAACGTTCACACGGGAATTAGCGCG
>JAUJPO010040523.1:0-18538 GCA_032270745.1 Tiaropsis multicirrata | reverse complement strand
TACATATAGTTGAACAGCACCTCCCCTTCTGAGAGTTCCGAATTGAAAGGAAAAGAAAGGAATATATATGATAAAAGTGTTTCTAGCAATTCAATTCCTATCTTTCTCTTCCAAATCTCTGGTAAGGCAAACTTGCTGAAAACTTGTCAAAATCATTTTCTCACAGGATCTACTTTCAATCACCGGGCAGCATGTCCGCGTTGGTTTTGAGTCTTTGTTTTAGTAAGGGATTTTGTCTCTTAATGTAGTTTCTTAATGATACCTTACAAAGAACAACAAAATTTTCTCAAACACAAGCGGTTCGCTTTCAAAGAAATTTATACGCAGAACAAATAAGAAGGTTTGAAATATTGAGGCTAAAAATATAATAGAATCTAAGCGACATACTTTTGCATTTTGAGTTCAATTTTAGGCATCAAATCGATTCCACCATAAAATTTGATTTGGATTTTACCACTGTTGAAGTAAGCTTTGAATCCCATACCAATATATGCATTGGCGACGCCACTGATTGTTACAGCACCTGAAGTTACAAAAAAAGGTTTATTTGTTAACATTTGATGGGTATAGCAGGTTACAAAGATGGGTTTCTAGCAACGGTGGCCAAGCGGTTAGACTGTCCGCCTCCCATTTGCAAGGTTGTAGGTTCAACCCCCGGCCGGGTCAGATCAAGGACTTGAAAATTAGTACTCGCTGCTGACCTTTTTTCTAAGGAGTTCTTGCTTATCATCAATCTTTGCTATTGTATATTCTTGGCAGTAGTAACCTTTTGTCTAGGTAGAACGGTGTTAAGGTATATTTTAACCATGGATACGGTGGATAAATTAAAGGAAGGAGAATTTGAGGTAAAGAATATAACACTATGTACTTACCATATGACTTAGAGTATGTTTGTGATCGATCAAAACGTAAACAAGTGGAAGATGGTCCACCGAAAGCGATATGACATTTTTCTTTCTTACTGCATGACGCAGCACTTTTGATGAGATCTTGTGAACAACCGCTGACCAAACTGCTGATTTGAGGGAAAGCACAGTTCAAGAAGGTGAACGTTGCTTTGGCGGATTTTCCGATTTGATTAGCAACGCCTTTCCAATCTAAAAACGGACGAAAAGTATGTAGATAGATCGTTTCATAAATTACCGCGGTGATTATGTCTCACGAGACTCAAAATGACACATCTATCAATGGGGTCAAGTATTGATAAGATCTCTTGGGAATCGGTTACCATAGCGCTCAATTCAATACGAGGCAGTCGTTGCTTGTGACGATTTATGAAAAGGTCTATTGCATTGGTCCTTTCCAGAAATAAATTGTAGATTTACTGTTGAGGATTTCCCCTCACATTTCTAATTAAAAACGAATAACTTAACTCTACTCCCACATTTCTTTAGACATTTCTGCCTTAACCCCTCGAATGTCCACTCATTTTCTCCAGATTTTCATTTAACTCGGAAATCCACTAGATTTTATGAGCTGACCCCTCGGCCAGGAAATCAGTATTCTCAGTAGTGGAGAAGCCTATTGTCAAAGTCATCCTGTTAATTTAATATTATAATATTGCCCCTGTTAATCCTGTTACCATCTGGCCTTTTCACTCGGACGTTTCATTTATTGCTGGTCAATAAGGCGACGCACGTCAATTCATTGTCGGATACAGCAGGTAGGCTTTCTTGTTTAAGGAGATAGTAATTAGTTTCCATATAAGGTAATAGGACAACTAGTGCATTTTCCTCCATTGGCCTACCTCTCTATCCGAGCCTGCAATTGTACATTCGACGTTTGAACATTAATCTGATATCGTCAAAACGTTTTATGCACGTAAAAAAGACATTGAAAATACGCCCTTTGACTTACCGATATTCTTCAACTCTCCTTCAACTTTGTCGGTGATTTTCTTCACATGCTTGAATTTGCCGACAGCTACTTTGGCTCCTTGGGTCGCCACGCGTACTCCTTTGTTGAAAAGTCCAGTTGGACTCGGGAATCCTGGGATTCTCGGAACACCGGGAATTCTCGGTGGAATTGGAATCGGTGGAATTTTTGGAATTTTTGGAATTTTTGGAATTGGAATTCTTGGAATTGGAATTCTTGGAATTGGAATTCTTGGAATTGGAATTCTTGGAATTGGAATTCTTGGAGTTGGAATTCTTGGAACTGGAATTCTCGGAGTAGGGATTCGTGGCGTTGGAATTCTTGGAATTGGAATTCTCGGAGTAGGGATTCGTGGCGTTGGAATTCTTGGGACTGGAATTCTCGGAGTCGGGATTCGTGGCGTTGGAATTCTTATTCCTGGGATGAATAAGGGATCTGCTTGTCGAGCTAATAAGATAAACAAAATTTAACAATCACAATAATATTAAGTATCTCTGGTATTATGGCATGTCTGGTAAGAATTAGCTTGTGGAATAAAATGCATAAAGATACATTGAAGTTAATATTGAGAAATCAGCAAAATACTTCATTATATGTCACAAAAATTAAAATTCGAATATCTATTGATTGCCTTGTCCAATTCAACTCATCAACAAAATTTTAACCACTGATTTGTTTTAATAATTTCTATCTATTAAAGTAAAAAAATATAAAATTTGGATGGCGTCAGCAAATAAATGCTACCAAGAGGCACACAGTGTCACCTCTAACATTGTTTCCAAACAACGTTAAATTAATTTACAGTAGACTCTCCATAACTCGAACCTCTATAACTCGAACCTCTCCTTAACTCGAACAAATGTGTTGGCACGGTGAAAATTTCCTAACAAACTCTTATAAAAAACTCTCTATTACTCGAACCTCCATAACTCGAATCTTCCCTTAACTCGAATGATTTTCTTGGTCCCTTGGAGTATTTTCTCTCCATAACTCGAATTTCTCGAAGATTTAAGCCTTTTCTCCGACTTCGGGGAAGCAATGCTGGCTTCCTTGAAGAACTTGAATAATATCATTAAACAAGATATTGATATTAATAGTAAACAAACTGTAATTACAGATTTTTCCTCAGTGAATAAATTGTTGATGCTAAAATATATATGTTTTTGACCTTCTTATCAACCCACAAAGAAGATATTTTTATCAAATATTTATTTCCATCAACCCATTCCACATGAATTAGAGAAAAATTTAGCAAAAATTTTAAACTCTCTACTACTCGAACTCTCCATAACTCGATTTTCGATTCCCCTTGGGTGTTCGAGTTATGGAGAGTCTACTGTACAGTGTTTCCTTTGCACAGATGCCATCATTCATCTGATCCAAAAGATCTGCTGCTGTTTCGATCGTTTTATAAGAGCTATAAAATCTTTCTTCGATGATATCTTTGGCACCGATTCGATAATGGATTCCTTGATTACATTCTTCCAGTTTTATGCAGGAATCCTTTATGACATTAATAGAGACCCTCTGTTGTCTGTGTTTTGAAAGTGAATTGTCCTTATTCTTATCGCATATGTTATGTTCAAATCTCCATTGAACCTGATTTTTTCAAAAACATCGTCTATTTCTAATAAATAATCATAATAGTTAATAATTAATTTTACCGTTTCTTCGTTGTGTATCTTTCGGCGTTCATCGTTCTCCTTTGAAAGAATCGCGTAGATCGGAAGCTAGACAGGAGTACTGTCGTCTTATAATTTTTTTTGGATGTTGAATAAGGACGACGGGTGAAACCAACGAGTCCGTTTTGGACTCGTTTTTTTAAGTGATCTGATTGACAGATTTTATGACATTAAAACAAGCATCAAATCATGATCAAATTGGGAATTCGCATCTAGAGGTTTCACCATGCTATTATTTCTTCATCATCAGTATATAAAAAGAAGAGCTGATTACATGTGTCTCCAGGCTAATATAGGTTAGGTTTCTTCACTAAATCACTTAAAAACCAATACATTGTTAAGGCTGAAAACTATGTTATTGCAATTGTTTGTGAATTTTAATTCAGGCTGATTTGTACCCCTGATTTCCGTATTACTCTTTAGAGTTTCGGAGACATAGATACCCTGGTAAAAAATCTTAGTAAAAGATCCTTTATGATTTTTAAAGGTCTTGAAAGAACCTGATGAAGAACGCTTCTTGGTATATCTTGCCAAAGTCTATCCTATTGATAGATGTGTCATTTTGAGTCTCGTGAGATATAATCACCTTTTGGTAATTGTATGAAAACAAGACAAACGTTGCTCGTGACGTAATTCAATGAAAAGGTCTATTCTTTTTGTAAAAAGTTCTTTATTATGATCCTATCTAGAACTTGTCAAGATTAGCCAAGAAACCTTTCAGAAAAATTTCCATAATTCTTTGTATGCCTTACTAAGTTCTTACCAAGAATCTTAAGTTGGGCGCAAACCTGCCAACATGTTAGCCAACATTTCGACCAACATTCACTGACCAACAAGTTGACTAACGATGTTGGCCAGTTTACGTTAGGTGAATTGTCATTACGTTTATCAAGATCGTTTGAGAGTTTTTACCAGGTTATCCTGGAGAATTCTTTGCTCTTTGTTTTGATTTCATTGACGATGTTCTTTCTTTTAAAGGTTGTTATTGAATTGAATGGTGAGATTCGTGGTGATGGCTCAAATATTCATGAAGCCAAAGCATTAATGGTATGTATAAATTGCATTGCGATGGATTTAAGAATTTTGTTTTTTTCAACTATTTTTGAATATCAATTTTAATTAGACAGGAATACCAAGGGTATAGAATAGAACATTGTTTCTATCTATTTCTACAGTCTCTGGCCCACAGAATGCAGGTATTTGATGGGAAATCGTCATTTTTGTGTCAATCACTTTAAAACTACTAGACTTATTCGTTTTTTGTGCGTTATAACCGGTGCAAAACACCTGCATTCTATGGGCCAACAGGGACTGTACTTTTCTCAAATTGCATTTTGGAAATACAGGGTGATTCATAAAAAAAGGCACTCCTACTTATCTGACCGTAATAGAATTTTACAGCTGTATCCCTAACATACGTGCAAAATTTCAAAGAAAAGAAATTTTTTTGTTCACTTCTAAAACTCGTACTTTTTTATCAATCCTCCATATTTTCTTGCTTACAAAAGTAACTAACTTGATATTTACAGATATGTTGCAAATATATTAGGGAAACAACATGTAAAATTCTAAAACACAGAAGGACAATATAAGACAAACGAAGAACATGAACAACATGACATGGGTATAGAATGTTGAGACCATGTTGTTCTTTAGTACAAAAGTCTCTAAAATTTGCTTGAATAAAAGAGACTAATTTTTGTCTTGATGCTTTGTTCTCCAAACTCGTTTAAGAGACTTACGTCAGGGAACGTTTATTGGGACAATGTTGAATGAATTGAATAAATAGATGAATGTTTGGACGTTGCAAACAAATGTGTCTGCAGGGATTAATATAAATTTGACTTTTGGTTTATAGGATTGGATGAATGTTACGAATGTCCATATTCGTTTTTCCGGATTGTTCAGAAAATTTGATTATATTGATACACGCTGGGTAAGTAAGATTTATTTACTCGCTAACAAAATAATAAAAAGCCGCGCGGTCGAGTGTTTCCGCTCGGGCGAATTAACAGCGGTAGAGTGAGGAAGTCTTGTTCCTCACTCTACCGCCGCGCAATTTTTTTTCAGCAGCCTTATCTGGCAGTAATACTCAGTTACATAATTTTCCCGCGATTGGATTTCTTACGGACGATAACATCGTCTAACCTCTATCGTACACTGGGCAGTCTATCTCCTTATGGTTTCCCGTGAAAAAGTGTGTTAAATTTTGGCGTAAATCTGCCATGTTGTTTCCGATTTCTGCAGGATTTTCCTGTGCTAAAAAAGAAAACAACATGGCTGAATCGCTGTAAAATCTGGACACTCCCCGTTTATTTATTTTTGCCAAAAGTTTCCAAGTACCAAAGCAAAACCTCTATTTTTTGCTGTGAATAGCATGTTTTTAGCCTATGTTTTTGCCCTAATTCAGTATCTTCAACAGTTCCAACCCAACTCCCTGCTTATTACCCCATTCCCCCGTTTATTCTCAACTTCAGTTGAGCTAGAATCTGACAATGTCTTTCTGTGTGTCTGTATGTCCGAAAACTTTGGGGCAGCCTGGAGAGCTCAAAAATATTGGATTAGGCTGAAATTTGGTACACTTGTTCCTTGGCTGAATACCTGGGGTAAAGATTTTGATTTTTGGGCCTGGGGAGGAGTTTTTGCACCAAAATAGCACGTTTGACAGTTCGGCACCTGAGAGTAATTATACGCTAATGATGACCATTTTTTTTTCACAGCATCATTATGTCGTCAGTACGATTTCCATGATCGCGCGTTGTGATTGCAATGGTCACGGCGACGGCTTATCTTGTCCGCTCAACAAAATTACTGGTAACCGAAAATGCGATTGCCTTGACAACACGTGTGGTGATCGATGCGAGAAATGTTGTCCTGCATTCAATCAGTATCCGTGGAGGAAAGGCTCGCGAACGTCATGGATATCTGATAATACCACTGCATGTGAACGTAAGAAATTCGATCACTTTTACTGAAACTTTTTAGCTCCCCGTTCCATACGTCAGAACATTGTGTGGACGTTGGATCAATGTTGGAAAAGTGTTGAAATAACTTCATAAGATTAATTCTAACGATCACTCTATTAGAAAAATGAGAAAAACCCTCAAAATCCATAACCTTAATTATTCTATTTATCAAAAAAAAAACCCGGTGGATTTCAAAGTAAAAACAAATACCAAATACTCTGCATGAACACTTTTTCAAAATTTCTTAGACATTTTCCGTTACACCCCTTCGGGGATCCACTCATTTTTTGTAAACAATGCTTTTGGCTCGCTTTGTAATGTAATATCTGTAATAAAACGACTGGACTGCTTTGTCATTATAAAATTGGGACAATTTATTAGTTAAAAATTAGTGCACAATTAACATATAGCAACCAAAATTGTACTCAGGGATGTTTACATAGAAACGACTACGCAATAAATATCATGAATGATCCTTGTTATATTTTGGAAAAAGTCTTTATATAACCTGGAGTCGTTTACGACGTAATCTTATTCGATACGTCAAAATTTTCAGCCGGAAGTCTATAGGGTAATTTGTATTGGGCTTTTACAGAAAAAAATCCATATTCCCACTGTTGAGGATGTCGATTTTTTTAACACCAACCCCCCTGGATATCCATGAAAATTATCCTAGGATATCCGTGAAAATTCTTACCTCCTGGATATCCTAGGATATTTAAAATTTGGAACCCCTTGGATATCCTTGGTCTTCATATTCTTACCCCCTGGATATCCTAGGATATTTAAAATTTCGGACACCCTGGATATCTTATATCCTCAACAGGGGGGATACGGACTTTTTCTGGAAAAGCACATGTGTCTTCAACTCAATAATTTCGCATTGAACATATGCACGCCCTATAATATTATATCTGTTATTATTCTTCTCATCTAGATGCTAGGCTATACCAAGTCTTAATTATTTTTTTATTTTATTTTTCACTTCAGAATGTAATTGTCACAACCACAGCGAAGCGTGCCGATACGATGCTGACGTTGCAAAAAATCAATTAAGTTTAGATATGACGGGACAGTACGCTGGTGGAGGCGTTTGCCTTAACTGCAGAGTAAGTAGTATTGTGTGAAGCACGCCAACTGCATCGGTCATCTTATAGTACATATGTACTATGGCGATTTAGGTTAAAATTTCATCACGATGTAGATAAGATATTTAAAGTTTTATGATGTCCTATGTGTGATTTAAATATCAGCTTGGTACAGGTTTTCCCAATTTTGAGCATATGTACAGATGGGCTTCCGTTATTTGTGTTTTTTTGTATGGTTAGTTTGCTTCATGCCCTAGATCACCCGAACCTTTATCAGGACACACGTCTATGACCAATACATGATAATGATGCTTTTAGGCTTACAGAAAACAAACAAATAAATAATTGTCTTTAACTGGTACAAATTTTGGAGGTCAAACCCGTCAAATTTAGTGCCCACCAAAATAACTTTTCTTGCAAATCGTTAAATCAAATTCCCGTTAAATTAAATTCTTTGAATATTATGAACACTAAAAAATTTTTTTTGCTGTTTTTGGACCATTTTTATGTTTAAAAAGTTCAGCTACCACCAATTCAAATTTTCGCAAAATTAAATTCCCTTTCAAAACACTTTTACAGACATCGGCAAAAATTAATTTATCGAACTTTGTCCTTATCAAAATGAGTTTGAAAACATTAAAGTTACCTCTTTAGTTTCATCATCTTTTACAGGATAACACCGAAGGGATCAATTGTGAGAAATGTCAAAAATATTTCTACCGTCAATCCGGTGTTCACGTGACGTCACTGGCCGCTTGTCCACCATGCAAATGCCATCCAGCCGGTAGCCGAGCGACGGGACAAGGGATCAGTTATTTAGAGTGCGTTAGGGATCAACAAATGGCTACTTTTCACGATCGGGTAAGCTTCTAGGCTAGGATGAAAATGATGAACACACGACTAACGCCATTCATGACGTAATCATTTCTACGACGGAAACATTTCAAAAGGCAATGCCTTTCGACTAGGATGAAAATGATGAACACAGGACTTCAACCCATGATATTCATCAACACACGACTGGCTTGACACGTGATGTCAATTCATGATATCCATGATGTAATCTTTTCTACGGCAACATTCTAAAAAGTTGGGTTTTGTCAATACAGTTGACTCTCTCTAATTCGAATCCCAAGAGGGAAAAAAATTTGTTCGAATTATAGAGAGATTCGAATAGTAGATAGTCTCTGTAGTAGAAAGTCTCTTAATGGTGACTTTTATTTTGTTCGAATAGTAGAGAGATACACCCGGGCGGATTTTTGGGTGCTTCCGTGTAAAACTAGTGGCAAACACCCGGGCGGATTTTTGGGTGCTTCCGTGTAAAAGATTAAGTTATAGAAATCATAGTCGTGCTCTCATTTTTTACATTTTGTGTTTTCCTATTAAAATACCACTAACTCTTTGTCGAGTACACTTTACTATATTTTGCTTCCCGTTAGATGGGGAGTTTGTTTAACTTTTTTATATAGAAATGCAAGAAATCGCTTGAATAAAAGAGACAAATCTTTGTCTCAGTGCTTCGTTCTCCAAACTCGTTTAAGAGACTTTACTACGGAAGGAAGGTTATCTTATCATTATCCTTTTGTCCAGAGTGCTCCCTGGTACTTGGGTTGAGGGGTGACGGGTAATTGCGGACCCTTAAAATTTGACCCCGCCGTAGAACGACTAATTTTTGGTAAAAAAAAGCGACCCTTAGAGAAGCTTTGAAACATGCACTTCGAAAATTTCGAAAATATTGAAAAACCGGGCCTTTTGCCAAAATCTAAAAAGTTGAATATTTTTTCTCCAATATGTTGTCCGGCTATTTGAAAACTTTGTGTCTAGAAACAGTAGGTCAAGAACACAACCATTTTAATTGACAGAATTTGTCGAGTTTACCAATGAGATTTTTTTCTTTTTTAGAACTGATATTGAGCTTTTCCAGAAAAAGTCCGTACCCTCTGTTGAGGATATAGGATATCCAGGGGGTAAAAATTTGAAGACTATCGATTTCCAGGGGAGCTCTGAATTTTCAGCACGAATATCTATGGGAGTTGATATTGAGAAAAATCGACATCCTCAACAGGGGTGGTGGGAGTGGTTGTACGGATTTTCTTTTTCTGTAAAAGCCCATTTTTTTAAATTATATTCCTAATTCGTTTTATATAGAACGTGGGCGATTGTTTCTGTCGTGCGAATGTGATTGGTACAAAATGTGATACTTGCAAAGACGGTTTTTACCGATTGGAATTAAGCAATCAGAACGGTTGTCGCCGTGAGTATTTTATATTTTTCTAATGGCTAGATAAAAGTGAGATAAAATAGAGATAAGATAAATAGAGACGACAACAGGGTTTTGACCCTCAATCTCCAATGGATAAAGTATCTGCATTTCTCAAGAAGGTTATGAGAATCTTAGTTCTAGAACAAAGGAGATTCACAGGTTTAAATATCTCGGGTACTAAACATCGCTAAATAAGACGATCGAAATAAGAGTAACCTGAACGGGAGTTACATTTTAATGGTTAATCTAAGAACATCTGAAATTTCAATCTTCTGCCCGTGCGCACAAGAACCCCCCCCCCCCCTCTGGCTGGATTGCGTGAAAACTGCTAGATTTCTCTTCCTCGACAACACATCTTTTTGTCTTGTTTACATTTTTTTTTAAATGTTTGTCTTCTTGCTCAATCCAGCATGATTTCTTTGTCTGAGTATATAAAATATTTACAACCCTCATTTTAATGGCAAGCTTGCGTTAAGAGAGATAGCGACCCTATGACATTTGATTGACTAGATATTGCGGGGCAAAGGTCACGGGTCGCTATTACGCCGTCCTCCTTCCATTTATCCCGCTTAAAGTAACTTTGCTAATGGAGAGCCTATAGCATAAATCGAGAAAAGGTGATGAACTTTGAACCTTCAAACTTTCAGCTTGTCGATGTTATCTTGCCGGGACATTTCAACGTTTGAACATCTGTCACAAGGTTAGTAGTGTTTTTTGTCATTATTTATTTATATTTTTAACAATTATATGCTTAGTGTCCGAATTCACTTCCATTCTTGAGAATTGGTTATTTTGTGACCCGAACCGTCACCTGGAAGTGGCGGCGGGATACAGAAGGTTCCCAAACATTTTGGCGGAGAGTGTTGCTTTTGCTAATACTCCTTATATGGAAGGCAACACTCTCCGTCAAAATATTTCAGTACCTTCTGTATCCGCCTCTGTTTGGAGTAATTAGCGATGCGATGACTTTGAATGGGGCCACATCCTACAACCGGTTGGGTTTGAAAAGGGACCACAACTTTCCGACTTACCCTACCACTTCGGCTGACTGTATTATTAATTTTCACAAATATTATCTCATTTCCACGCGCTTTAACCTTTCTTCTTCAACGCCAGAGTCCTCAATTTCTTTGCAATTCGACGTTGCAATATATTTTTCCTTTGAGAAGGTCTTAAACCCTCGTCGATCAAAATTTTCTGGTATCCGTACTGGACGCCTAGTTTCTTTCGAAAATAATACAAATATTCGACTTCAGTTTTCAATAATTTCTGACACAAATATCGATGGTAGGGTTTGACTTTCGGATTCATAACGTGTTTTTGAACATTGACGTTAACCTTAAATCCCTTCACTGTCATCACAGCAGGATCACAAACGCTTTGAATATGATTTCTGAGCCGTCTAAACTCCTTAAGATCCTCCCAAAATCGGACGCCGTAAGATTGGACTTTGCGCCAAAATGTTTTATTAAAATGACTATATAACATGGAGTCCGCTCGATTCCACTGTACGATTCGGTCTCGCAAATCACCTGTTATATTCGAACGTTGTGTTCTTTGGTTCTGCTTGATATACAGAATGTCATCTAGCTGCCAACACATCTCTAGTTTCAACAAGACTAGACTCTCGTCGAAATACTCCATGATCATGACTAGCCTGAACTCCGTCTCCATTTCTTCAATTCGATTTTTGATGACGTCATCCTCGCCCAGGTCTAAGAAATCTTGTCCGAGATCGTAGAACATGCCACTTTGGATTAGATTCACAGTTTCAGGTAAATCATTCAAAACGAGCGTGATATTATACAAATATTCGTCCGGGTATTCCATGAAGGCCCGGACAGGCTCTTTGTGATGACGTAATTTCAGAATCCGATCGAATTCGAAGTAGAAAAAGGAGCTTTCGAATTGCGTTGCTGGATTACGTAATATGGTGATGTAATCGGTGTCGTCTGCCATGATTAAATCCATCTGCTCACGATTGTACCTTAAAACGGGAAATCGGAATGGAATATTGCATAATTACCATATAAGGGAAAAGGGACCAAAACATAAAAAACATAAAAATTTCACGCAATCCCAATTTTTCGCAAATCGGGGAAACTTTCACTTATCAGGGAAAACGGGGAACATTTTGATTAAAGCATGATTACATAAAATATTCTCTGGTCGGCCATCCAAGCGTAATAAATCTACGTTGGACCAATCCAGGAGAATCTCATTTTTCCCAAAATCGGGGAGACTTTCACGCGAATCGGGAAAATCGGCGATAATTGTGTTTTGAAAAACCTTACCTAGCATGATTACATAAAATATTCCCTGGTTGGCCATCTAAGCGTAATAAATCGACGTTGGACCAATGAAACATACGCGGCCACGAGAATCTCATTTGACCAGTCATTGGTAAAACCATATTGAGATCCCTCAAATCACCGTATCTGTTGAGGATGTTAGTGATGGTCGTACTGCCTGTTTTGTGTGTTTTGATGAACACGATGTTTTGACGCGTTTTGCATTTCCTAAAAAAATGGTGCATTTTTTATACGCGAGTTGCAACTCACACATTTAAATGCAACTCGCAAAAACTATAACTCGTAACTCGCTCAATAAAGGCAACTCGCACTTCAATTTGGCGACTTTTCTGTGTTAGAAATATAATTTTTAACTCTCAACTCGCAGATCTAATTGAAAATACAACTCGCAAAAAGTAACTCACAGATCTAATTGCAACTCGTGACAATTTGTAACTCGCAACTCGCATGTTACCATATCACAAAAAATGTACCATTCTTTATAAAGAACACGAGGCTCCTATAGAGTTCGAGAAAAACGAAAAGCATTTTAAATTTTCACAAAGATAGCCTTCTACAAGAACTTTTTATGAGAGCATTTTTTAGGTTTTATTCTTAAAAATGTAAGACACTTTTGTAAAGCAATTTTTAAATTATTAGAATGGACTTAAGATTGCAATCGCCTGGCAAGCGAGAGGTTGTGGGTTCAATTCCCACAGTTCCCATTAGTGTAGTATCTATCGATTCATTACTTAAGACTATTAAATGATGATTTATAGTTAAAAGAAGTTAAAAATATTAATTTTGAAACGGCTAAACAGCATTTTTATCAGGGCTGTTGGGATGTCTTTGGAAGTGGAGAGAGGCTGAACATATAATTCATCTGCCAAATTGAGTCCATGTCGTTTTTTAGTACAAAAGTCTCTAAAAATTGCTTGAATAAAAGAGACTAATTTTTGTCTCAATGCTTCGTTCTCCAAACTCGTTTAAGAGACTTTACTACGGAAAACTTGGATTCTTACCCGTAAGTTGGGTTTGCTTCACTAACATATGTAAAGTTCTTCGGTGTTTTCCATCTCTCGATCATTTCCGAAATTTCTCCAATCTGATCTTCATCTTGCTCATCTGTTATTCTTTTACCTCTATAATGTTGATTGGTGCTCTTATCTCTGTAATAATACATGATATATGACACAGTGGTGATCAACATAATCAGCAACACAAATAAATAACGCATCTCCCATTTCTTTATTAATTTGCTCGATTAACTGTTACCATTGTCCATCCTCCAAATAAATAGAAATAAATAGATAGAAATGTAATTTTATTATAATACATTTACCCTTAATCCACTGGAATCCTTCCAATGCACTGGCCAGCTCAGTGGAAAGAACAGAGACATAGGGGCGTGGTTTTCAATATTGTAGAACGGCCCCTGTCAACGGGAAGGGCCTTTCCTGCAGTCCCACTCTGTTGTTTTATGGAAGCTTTTCTCTTTGTTTCCTTTCTTTTCATATGGAAGATTTTGAAATTTGCATACCACTGTTTTTTAAAAGCATGCCGAATTTTATACATTTTTGGGTTGCATAGCAACTACAAACAACGACAAACAATACTGAAGAGACATGTCAAACAAACAAATAAAACATTTGAAAAGTGAGATTAAACAAACGCGTGATCGGACAACAAAAGATCGACGGATAAAAGCCCGTAATAGAACCCCGCCCCAACGGTTCGCGTATTTTTTTGAGTGCGTGTGATTTGAAAATAATTTTTGCGTGAATGCGCGGAATCGTTTACCTGCTTAATATAGTCCAAGTAAAGACCTCTAATTCAATAAATAATCGTAAGCCGTGCGATTTTCAGGCGGGCAAGATTTTTCCTCGAGGGGGATTTTACGAATCTATCGAATTCAGAACACCTGTTCCATACTTTCCCGCCGCCGTTTTTCTCTAACCGCCGTTTATGGCTTTAAACTTCAGCAACACAATTCTCTACTACGCCACTTGACATATACGATAAAATTGTCTATGGCAAATTTCTGATGCCTGAATGAATTAGTTGAAGAATTCCCCGATTTTCCGAATATATGGATTGCCTGAAATTTATTCATGTTAACCATCTTATTTTACCAAGTGACTTCAGGTGACTGGGTGGTAGCATAGATACAGTATTTAGACTAGGTTTCTTGTTTTTTTATTCCAGGATTTCTTTGGCCAATGCCCATGCAAAGCAAATGTTAAGCTTCGTGATTGTTCATCTTGCAAAGATGGTTATTATAATTTGCAGAATGGAAACCCGAACGGTTGCACTTGTAAGTTCTATTAACGTTTTGACGTCGGAACAACGGCCTGAGAAGGGTCAGCCGCCACTCATCTAGCGGGTCGCATGACTTTTTTTTAACTGTGTTGTACTTGTAGTAACTCTATTGATTGACAAAGTAATACCGCGATTTATTGGTTTAATTCGATCGACCGCTGATTTTTTTTTCTTCTTCAAGGTTTCAGTAGCGATCTCAATTGAAAATCTTGAAAATTTTCATAAAAAATCTACTATAGCGCCTTTCTTTAGGCATAGAGTGTGATTGTGATTGTGAAGTTAATCTCAAGAATCAAAAGCGGGTCATACCGTCGACTTCGTTCTCAATCTTCTGCACCGCTGAAGAAAATGGTTTCCCCGCACTCCATTAATCCATATTATAGTTATAGTTCCATATGATACTCATCCTAGACTGTTTATAATGGTGTGATTGTGATGTAGGTCCATCAGTAAGGAATGCTACGAATGAAAGTGAATTTCAAGAAACAAAAACGGGGTCATACCGTTGAAGAAATTCTCAATCTTCTAATCCACTCTCATGCTCATCCTAGACTGTTTATATTTTTAGGGTGTGATTGTGATGTTGGAGGGTCGATCAGTCCATACATATGTGACAAATCAAGTGGAGTATGCACTTGTCGTGCTCATATCAAGTCCAAACGGTGTAAAGAGTAAGTGGAAACCGTCCCAGCACCGTTCCAGAACATTGTTTTAGCGTCCAAACAACGTTTAAACAACGTTCCGTGACTGTAGGATCCTTTTGGTTTTGAACGTTTACGCAGAACACTCTTTTAACGTCAAGACAACATTATTTTAACGTCAGAACGTTATTTGGACGTTGAAACAACGTTCCGTGACTGTAGGATCCTTTTGATTTAGTTTCTGAGCTTTCAAGTTACGCACGTTGTTCTTTTTAAATAAGAAGAAACCATATAAAAACATAAGCATTCGAAAGCCGAAAAGTTAGGATATACGCTTTTTTTTTATAAGAATGTTGTAAATCCATTTCATCATGGATATTCTTAACCTTTTGGTCGAAACCATCATATAATATTCTTAACATATTCTTAAGGTTAATTTTTAGATTTTATGCGTGTATGCGTAACATTCTAAAAAACTGGATCTTTGTCCTCTATTTCCGCCTCATAAACATTAAAGCCACTGACCTCTATAATACACACTGGACAAGCTATCTCCTTGTAGATTCATAGCCTGATTAACCAAGCCAGATATTACAGCGCTGCGATACTGTATAAAAGTGAAATAGCGTTCTCGGTGCTTTAATGAATTCTTTATATCCGTGATTTTTAAGTTAGCACTGAATAACAGTTTTTCAGTCACTTAACCTTAACTTAACCATCATGTTTTACCAAGTGACTGGAGCTGGGTTAGATATCTAGGCTAAGGACCTCACGTCTGATTCCGGAAATTCAAAATTTGTCTCCCTTTTACTTTTTACAGAGTGAATGATGGGTACTACTACCCTGACATGCATTACATTTCCGCATTACGTTATCAGTATGCTCAAGCTAGCGTAAGTATAACTTCTATTTTCTCAAAACAACACATTAATACTCGTTCTCTTGTTTATTAAAGCCATCTTTTTCGTAGAGAAAACAGTATTTCAGAACTTTATGTGGTAAATAATAATGAGATATTTGTTATTTTGCCTTGCAAAATGTTAGTTTACTGGATACCGGCACGGAAAGGGTTTTTTCTCAACACAACATCAACAAAAGGAGAGACAGATTATTATTTACCAAAAAGGGTCGATAGTCATTTTGTTTTTCTTGCTTTTTAAACAGGACAGCTCAACAAATCGGTCTTCTCCTTTATGGATTCCCGTAAAAAGCTGTGGTCCAGGTTTGGCAAAAATCCGCAATGCTGTTTCCGATTTTTGCAGGGTTTCCTCTGTTAAAAGACGGAAACAACATGGCTGCCAGTCTCGCTTTCAAAACAGTGGATTAAGATGCAAATGCAGTGGTCTGGTCATTACCAAAAGGTTTGATAAATCTTTTGAATTTTACAGGACAGCTTAACGACTACAATCACCATTCCAAAAGATTCCACATACAAGCTATTCGTTGGCTACACACTTAGCACTCGTAACATAATCAGCGTCCAGTTACGAATCTCCCTAGCCTCGGTAATATTGTTTGGACCGTCTTATCCGGAGGCTAGTTTGTTTTTTTGTAACGAGGAATGTCGTGAGGGGTTCGCGTCTGGTGGCAGCAGTGATTTTGTATTGAGAGCAGGCGTCTACCAAGTTCAAATCACTTCTCAAGGATCAAATAATGGTCTAAAACTTGTAAGTCACTTTTCACTTTACACATTCCTCCATAACCCACCTAAGTACCGGGTGACCCACAAAAGAGTTTAAGTGTTGATGGCCTCATGGAGCCAAACAAATGGTTTTCTAGTTAATATACCCCCAGTTGGTCTGCAACACTAAATAGTGGTCTAAACAAAGTCACTTTTCACATTCTGGAGGAACACAGCCACCAAGAATACGCTAAAGAAGTCTCTAAAAATTGCTTGAATAAAAGAGACTTTTTGTCTCGATGCTTCTTTCTCCAAACTCATTTAAGAGACTTTACTACGTTACTCAATAACCCAGACAAGCATAAAGACGTCTTTAAAATGTTTGTCTGACTTCTATTACTCAATAAAAATAGATCTTTTGTTTTTGAACAGTCCGAATCTCAGCCCCAATAAGCTTATAAAAGTTATTCTTTTGAAAATAAAAATATAAATAAGTCATACCTACTAGTACTCGATTTTATTGGGAATTCATCTGCAAATTTGAGACCATGTCGTTCTTTAGTACTAAAGTCTCTAAAAATTGCTTGAATAAAAGAGACTAATTTTTGTCTCGATGCTTCGTTCTCCAAACTCGTTTAAGAGACTTTACTACGGAAAACATCAATGGGCTCAATTTGGCAGCTCCATACCCTCTTATTGGGAATTTTGTTAAAAGTTTTTTCTCTTCATTTTTTTTAGGAACGATTCATAGCCATACCGTTACAGTTTATGCAAGCGAGTACCTTAACAACTGAACAACGAACTCTTTTCCAGACCTCATGCAGCGTGGAAGCTAACGACCTCAGGTATGTACTTCAGACTTACAGTCCAATGAAAAGAAAATGTTTGGAGGTTCTCAGTTAGAGCTGAATATACCATCTGTTGAATTGGGCTTTTACAGAAAAAATCCATATTCCCACTGTTGAGGATGTCGACTTTTCTTAACACCAACCCCTCTGGATATCCGTGCCGAAAATTTCGAACCCCCCTGGATATCCTATATCCTCAACCGGGGCGGACTTTTTCTGGAAAAGCCCATGCACGATTGATTATTTTACATTTTTGAAAAATTCAATGATTTTTCCGTTCATTTTGTAGGCTTGGAACACCTTCGCAGGCTATCTGTTTAGCCGGTGTTTTTAGCATGACTGTCAAGTTCGAGGACGGTGCATTACGTAAGTCTGATTTCAAGCTAGTGTGTGTTGTTTTACTTAATCGTAGTATTACTTTCATGTTATGAGTGTAGGATGCTTGCAACGAGCCTATTACTCTCATATAATGTCTAAAGTATAGTACTGGAAAAAAGAAGTTATTGTTATGATTTGACATCATGTAAAATAATGCCAAAAGCGAATTCTTATAAAAAACTTAATTATTTTCTCTGTTCATACTGTAATCACTCTTTAGTTTATCCTTATAAAAGATGTTTACCACATAATCAATCCACTTGACATGCGTGTCAATCACCCATGATTGTTTTTGTTATTATAAAACACCACAAGTAGTTATTAGGCGCTGCTATATAAGTATTAAGAAAGGCAGTAATGAAAATTCGATTTCCACGGTATTGGCCATTTTAATATGTCGTCATATCGTCCTTGTAAATTTTTGACTGTGCGTACTGGAAACGCGCATTTTGTAATAAAATGAATAAAGTTTTCCGTAGTAAAGCAGGGTTCCCACTGGTCAGGGAAAACCTGGAAAACCTGGAAAAAACAGCTTTTTTGGAAAAAGTCAGGGAAAACCTGGAAAA
>JAUJPO010040512.1:0-18538 GCA_032270745.1 Tiaropsis multicirrata | reverse complement strand
CTGATTTTTCAAAGTTTTTGTTTTTGAATTCGTGAATGATCGTATTTCGATCGAAAATGAATTTGATCTTTCTAATTTCTCTCCGTAATACGGTTTTTAGCTAGCTTAAGTCGATAATTTGAATTAGAGCGACTTTCTATAATTCGAATCTCTCTGTAATTGTCGAATAAATTATTTTCCCTCTAGAAATTCGAATTAGCGAGAGTCTACTGTACATATTTACTGCAAGTTGCGGGTCAAGACTCATTTGTCGTCGTTATTTTCATACTTGATCTCGCTAATAGCATGGTGCAAGCACTTAATTTGAATTCCGCCTATTTTGATCATGATTTGATTGACAGTTCATAATATTATTCGATGACAACTTTCGAATTGCATAGTTTGCCAAGCCAATCAGATCACTTATATTCAAAAACGAGTCCAAAATGGACTTGTTGTCTGGACCCGCCGTCTTAATTAACATCCAAAAAGATTTAAAAAAACGGCAGTTCTCCTGTCTATAGGCAACAGAAGCAGGCAACGCTGAGCTTTTCAAAAACTTAGAAATCACACAAATCACAAGATATATGGCTGATCTTCTCTTTACCTCATGACATTTGACTTGGTTCTCCAATGGGATTGCTCCGCAAACTTGATCTCACCATAACCCAGCTTGATTGCCAAATTTGAAGATGTTGGGGGATAATTTCCAGGCCAAAATTCTTGGAACTTGGAAACCATGATTTTTTTACATAATGTTGATATATTGTTGTTCAAGCTAAAAACACAAAATATAAAAATAACTATACACATCAGCACATGAAAAACAGAAAATGTCGACTTAACCCTCCGCAGTGTTTTTGACAAAAAGTCAAAATTTTCTACAATTCTTTTCACATCAAATTCAAAATTCAAATAGCCGTTAAAGCTTGTAGCATGGGATTTTGGTACCATTAGAAAGCTCTTTTCATACTCTTTCTAAAAACATTAGGTTTTTATGCCTTAAAATGAAGTGGTTTTGAGTTATAGCCAAATGACTTGGGTGCGGTAAACCTACTTTTAGGACGTCGTATGGGGCTCTAACTAAGAGTACAAGGGTTAAAGTGAATTTAAAAATAAAATATCGCTTGGTAAAAAACTTGTCTTAGAAAACCCATAAAAATACAACAATATACACCTGCCAGAAAATACAAAAGAAAATTATAATGTATATACTGATGAAGAATATACTGGCAAGAAACTGTCAGTAGCAAAAGTAAAAAATCTTGTCTTTTCTGTTCTGAAAAAGGACACTTACTTATAAACTATTGTCCAAAGACTCGAAACTTGGACTTAAACGACTTGAATTAACAACGTGTAAACTTATATTTTCATCTTGCAGTTTTATTTCTCATCCCAACACAATTTGCGTTTAACACACTTACAACCCTTCTCTTCTAGAGATATTTGATGATATGATTGAAATCGTGAAAAAGGCGTAGTTAAAATCTAACTTTAACGATGTCGTAAAAATGATAGCTAAAAATATTATAATTAACCAATGCAATACTTGGGACTTCTTCCGTCACACTCAAAAGACGAAATAATTCTTGCGGGAGTTCTAAATAATCTTGATGCGACCTTATAAAAACTCCAGCTCGCGTTTTCGAATCACGTTTTCTCGTGCTCGTCTAGCCTGTCCCAAACCCGCATATAGCGGTACGATGATTGGTGTTAAGAAAAATCAACATTCTCAACAGTGGGAAATTTGATTTTTTTCGGGCTCAATTTTCGATGCTTGAATGATACGTGAATTTCGAAAAAAACCTGCGTGAATGCGTGAATTTTGGGGCGACTAGGGCGGCTTATTAATCTGTTCTAATCTACAACAGGAACCTTGTAGTATACTAAACTAGCACGTCGTTGCAATTATATTCCTCTGGTAAGGCCGTGCGATTGACGCACTTGGATTTAGGTTGTTAGTAATCTAAACAAGGACGAAAAGTTTTTTAAAATCTTCAGATTTCCTCTATGTGGTCAGCAATTAAATTGAATTAATTTGTATATATATATATATAAGGATCAAACACACTTCAAACGTACAGTTTTTCTAATCCGATATATTATTAATGATGACGCAAAGGTTTACCTGCGAAAGGATTGTCTCTAAAAATAGCCAATCCATAATATCCGTTATGCCATCTTTTCATACGGAAGCATCCAAAAAAGCCGGCAGTTTGTCGCTACTCACTTTTCTAGCTGCCTTAATGAATAAGGGCATATAGACTGTTAGTAACATCACGTCTTCATAACAAAACCAGCAACAGTGGCCTAGTGGTTAGAGTCTTCGCCTCCCGTTCGCAAGTGTGTGGGTTCAACTTCAGCCAGGTCGGATCAAAGACTTGAAAACTGGTACTCGCTGCTGTCCTGTTTGGCACTCAGAGCATTAAAGGATTAGAGCGAAGGGGTAAGTGGAAAATTCCAGGGAGAGGAGTGGCGCCCTCCCCATACCTTTGGGAAGATAACTAATTGAAAAGGGAACCTTCGGGTCTCCCTCGACTGCGGTCGCAAACTTACTTACTCATCGAAAAGAAGACCCTAGGAAAGAACATCATAGCATGGCACACATAATCAACACGATTACTTTCGCATCTTGAGAAACCTTCAAGGTTTAATGCTTCTGATACTTAAATCAAAACCCTATCCAAATTCAAAGACAGGATCAGTCGGAACTCTTGACGCGATACAACATCAACATTGACTTGGGGAGGGGAGGAGGGGAGCACATAAAATAGCAACCTGGAAGCCCACTGATACTATTGCTGATTCTAAAGACGAATTGACGTGGGGCATGAGCAGTACAAATTTTATCCCCCTTTATACGTGAACCCTGGAGGTTGAAATTCTTTATAAGAACAAAGTATATAAGAACATAAGGCTTCGAGGTCAAAATATTAAGAACATGTTAAGAACATTTGGAGGCTTTGGAAAAATAAAAATAAAGAAAATTTTTTTCATTCACACATGATTTAATAGACCTAATTAAGAACATTTTAAGAACATTTTTGAAACCAAAAAAGCTAAGAACATTAGAAGGCTTCTTTCAGATTTTAATGTTCTTATAAAACGTGTATATTATGCAAAAAGATTGAAGGGAGAGACCTTCAAGTCAACATTTAATTAATTTGCCAATTTGAGAGCACGTCGTGATTTAGTACAAAAGTCTCTAATAAAAATAGACAAATTTTGTCTCGATGATTTGTTCTCCAAACTCGTTTTAGAGACTAAACTACGAAAAACTTGAAAGTTAAAGATAGATAGTCACGTATAAACAACTTCATCAACACAGAGAGAAACCGAAGCACGAAGTATGAGACCTACGCTGCAACTACAAACGCGCTTTCGTTTTGATCTAAAATCAACATCAATTTAAATGACGTCATTACATTGATTATGTCAAAATGCCGCTACTCTCTTTTTTTTTGCATCGCCTCGTTTTTTTTGCTTTGATATTGCAGGTAGGATTTTGGAATGTTGACAGAATGATATTGACAAATTCATTGTTTGATGCATGCGCGAAAGAGTGAATCCTGGTTTGTGATATTACGTACGTTTTTTATCCGGATGTTCTTGTATGACTTTTCTTTCTAAAATTCAAGCCATTTTTAGATGTTTTCAAGCAGCCCCAATAATGAGTTATTCGAGTTCACGCACCTTTGTCTCATAAAGTTACCCATTGGAAATTTGTTTAGATAACATCCAGTAGGGTATACCCTATCAAAATATAAGTCATTTTTTGTTCGAAATTTAGTGAGGATATCAGAGGTTTCCAATTTGCGCGTCGTTCTTTAGTACCAAAGTCTCTAAAAATTGCTTGAATAAAAGAGACAGTTGTTTTGTCTCTTTCATTCTCCAAACTCGTTCAAATTAGCAGTTCCGCAACCTCATAAATTGAGGCATACCTTGGCCTGGGTACAGATTAAGTCAATGTGGGTAATTTTCATATTAATTGACAACACGGTGATAGGGATAAGGAAAACAATAAAAAAAGGACACAAATGTCAAATTTTCTTTTTAATTCATTTTGTTGTATTTTATGTATTTTTTAATTTATTCTTTTAGTTTTTTTTTCACGATGAGGAAATTATAAAGGGGGTATTTGTTTGGGGTTGGGTTTATCTAAAATATTTTACAATCGTGTAGTGAGGGGCAAAATCTAGTAAAAAATAAAACTCTTTTTTCACGTATAATATTATTAACTTAAGAAAATTGTAAAATAACTATCAAAAAAAAATTGGGGGAAAAAAAGGGAAAGTTAATGGACAAACAAAAAATATGTAATGGATAAGATAAGTAGCTAAAAATATCCAAGTTGAAAACATTGACTCAATCGTGGTTATAGTTCGAGTGTAGCCGCTGTATAAACTTCTGCTTGAATTTTGAAAGAAAATTTGATACAGGCATTTAGGACAGTAAGGTGGGCAGATTGGCAAGTGGTAAAAATACAAATTTTACGGGAAATGGCGTTTCAAAGCTGAAGAAAATAGCAGAAATATAAATAAGCAAATTTTAAATGCAGAGCATAATATGTAAGTAATACAATAAAAAAGAAAAAACGGGAAAAAGATGACCAGAGAATAAAAAGAAAAAAACATTAAAAAGAACCACATCACCAACAATAATATCTCAAATCTTATCAACTTTGCCGACAATTTTATCATTATATTTGGGAAGAATTTCATTATCGTTTTTCACTTCCTCCCAAACGACTTCGCCGTCAACGCTGGAAACAGTCTTGAAAAAGAAACGATAATTTCCACGTTTCGTTTCCAGTTTGAACTGAGATAACGTGACTTCCGTCGTCGGCACGCTAATACGGTATGGAATCGGCTCGCTACCGTTGTAATAAGTAATAACAGTTTTGTTCTTAGATTGCGACGACGATCGTCCTCCTTTGCTTCCGTCACTACCGTAGCTGATTCCCGTTGATTGCGAACGTACGTCGCTATGATGTTCACTGCGTGCAGCACTAATGCGATCGCTGCGCGTCACACTACGCGAGTGACTGTGTTTAGAAGCCGCCTGCGAAAGTACTTCGCTAGGCGTACAACGTTCGTCTCTGACCTCGCTACCAGTATGTGCATAGCCTTGAGCGTTCCATAGCCTTGAGGCGGACGAAGGTACGGTTGAAATTTGTGAAGGATTATAAGAAATAATTGAAGAGTTATCAGACATAGACCATGGGGCGGACGCCATAGATTGTTTATCATAACCGTCGTGGTGTCGTTGGTAACCACCCTCGTATTGAGGGTGTTGATTGTGGTATTGAGGTTGTTGTTGCCTTGATGACGACGATCTATGGTGACTTTGAGATCGTGACGACGGTTCCTCAAGTTTACGTTTGACTTCTTGTAAAACATTGTCCGGGTCAGGTTGCGGTAGTAACGGCATCCCCGTGTCCTGAGCGATCGGTTGTTGAGTGTTTTGTTGTCGACTTGTGTTATATTGTATTGGTGTTTTCTTTCTGCGTAAAGACGGTGACGGAGAAGGGTCTGGGTATGATGATTTTTGGTGTTGATAACGTTCGTTTTTCTCCATCCAGGAGTAAATTTTACTAGTGTCTAGAGGAGGTGCCGCATCTGGGTGAGGTTGCACTTCACGCATGCGCGAAGCACCACTACCGACACGATGATGAGCGGACGACGACGACATTGTATTGTACCGATCTTGTAACATTGTGTCATTAGAGTAATTGTAAGAGTTACTATTGCTACTGTGCGGATAATAGCCGTGCTCTGAGCCGCCGCCACCGTGTCGGGCGTGCGAATCGTGATCGTGGCGGCCGCTAGAGTGCATGGATGGAGTGAGCCTACAATCAGGGCAACGACATTCTTTTAAATCACTTCGTATGTGATGATGTATTTTATCTCTAAGTTCCTTAGCTTTGTTTTTCATTAAAATGCCACTGTGTGAGCCGCTGTGGGACGACTGTCCGGCAACACTAGGCCGGTCGGACATGACCCACGACTGGGCGTCGCCTTCACTTTGGCCGTCGAAGTCGTGTTGGTAGGGTTGATGGTGAGGTGGTACCCGACTGTTAGGTCCGCCTGGCAAATGATGTTTGATTGAGGACAAATCGCCATGCGAATGATGTGACTGAAAAAAATAAAACAGAATGGAAGGTAAGGTTAAGTTTTAAAAACTAAATGTTGCTAAAATCAAGTAAAATTCAAAATCTTTCTAATTTTTCGAAAAGTGTTTCTTTGGAATAGTAGTATATATAAAATATAACTCAGAAGGTTATGAAATGAAGAAAACTAACTTACCGAATTATCATAACCATCTCGAGTACGGTTGATTAAAACATTTTCAAGTTTTTGCGTCAAAAGTGCAGCAAAGTCGGTCGGCTTCATCGGTTTCATGCGTTCTTGATTGATCCTCTGCGTTCGCTGTTAATAGAGAAAAAGAAATGAGAAATTAGCTATCAGGTTAAGATAAACAAAAAATAATAATAAATTCAAATCAATTTCAAAAAATTTCTTAAAAAAAAAGAGAAGATTTTTAACAGAAGTTCCAATACCATACAAAGTATAAATCGCGCGGTTTAAAAATTAAAAAAATGAAACAAGACTTTGCTGCTTGGCAAACTTTTTTTAAATGACGTCATAGAAGTTATAATTCTAAAAACGTTATCTTACACTGATAGTAGCCAATAAGCTGATTCCAATTCCAACTACCATTATTTGAAAAAATATTTCCCCCCAAAAAAAGTATGTTTCAAAGTTGCCCGTCTTCCTTGGTGTATGCTGTTCTGACATTCAAACTGACATACGATGATCAAACAGGTATACAAATTTCGTGTTTACATTTTCAAAATATCTTAGTTGTATCACATCTGTATTATTTAGAAAAAGAAAATTGGTCAAACGACGTATCGGTCTGCCAGCCCAGCTGACACGGAACGTTGTTTTAACGTCCAAACAATGTTGTTTCAACGTGTCCGAACGACGTTATTTGGACGTTGAAACAATGTTGAAATAACGTTGTGTGTCTACTGCCGGCGTTTCGGTCATATTAAATTATACTTTTTGAACTATTTCTTTTTTCATTCTAATTTTTAGTACAGTAGTCACTATTTGAAAACAAAAACAAAACATAGGGTTCGTTGTTTGAAATCTCTCTCTCTCTCTCTCAGAAAAAAGTAAAAAGGGGGCTTCTCAACTCAAAGGCACGTGTTTTAGTCGGCATATCATGTTGTTAATAGACTACTAGATCTTGTTACAATTTTTGTTTGAAATAATTTCTTTTTAAGATAGGCGACTTTTGGCTTCTTAAACCTGTTTAATCTTATACGCATCAGTAAGAAAACCCGAAAAAAAACATGAACAGTTTCTTGTGCGCGTAGACCATTGAACTAAATTGAAAGTGGACGTTTTATGAACGTTTTGGAGTGGGTTCAAAATTTAACATCAAGATTTGCTTGATCGTTTCTTGTTTTAATGGTTCGTATTTACTGTATGTGAGAAAAGAATACCCTGCACAAGAACAAAAATTGTTATGATTTTCTCTCTCAGCCCATTTAAAAAAAAAAATTTAACAAAAGAATGACCATATTGCGAATTAACCAAAAAATGACATGTGTCATGTTTTCCCAAGAATGTCAAATAGATAATACCTGAAACAAGAGGCTTCTTGGGGTTTGCTTGTGACTACCAAGAAAGCTTTCCAGCAGACACGAAACGTTGTTTTGACGTCCAAACAACGTCACTTCAACGTCACCAGGACGTTGAAAGAACGTTCGCCGTGCGTCTGCTGGGCTTAAATATAAATTTTACTCATCGAACTACTGTATGTAGTAAGTGATCAGAGGGAAAGTTTTTATTCCTAAAGAATATAAGAAGAAAAAAAATTAGAAACTTTTATGCGCATTCTCTTTTAACCTGTTTAAAAAGACGGAAAGTTCGGAAATGTCGGAATAAAAGAATCGGGGAAAATGAGAAATTAGGAAGAGGAAGAGAAAGAGAGAGAGACGACGAAGCGAAAAAGGCGGAAAGAATGTTCTTTGACAATTTTATTAAAAAAGGAAGGCTTGTAATGTAAACTGTGCGCTACTGTAGCATGTAAAGAGAAAAGAAAACACAACAAAACGCTATTTTTTTTTGCGGGCTTATAATCTTGTTTTAAAGCGGTCTTGAGTCGGCAGATACATCTTAAAAATAAAAAGTTTAGGGTTAAGAAAAACATTGAAATAAAAAAAGAGAATGTTGGATACAAATGAAATATGCCCTTTGATGTACAATAATTTCACTAGGGTATTTTTTCCCGTGAACCAAAGACTTTAATTTTAGTTATAGGAACATTTCAAAAGAGATTCAACAATTTTCAAGTTTTTCTAAAAGTTCAAATTCGCCTGGATTACTGTATTTCTTATAACAACAACAACAAAATACAGTACAGTAATTCGATTACATAATTTTTTTATAAGAACAAAGTATATAAGAACACAAGGCCTCGAGGTAAAAAAATTAAGATCACTTTGGAAGCTTTGGAGGATCAAGAGTATAGAAATAAGAACATGTTTTATTTTTCATTTTGTACACATGAATTAAAAGACTTAATTAAGAACATTTTAAAGACTTGAAACCAAAAAAGTCATGTTCTTATAAAAAAACGTGAAGTTCATATAGAAGTGATTGAAGGCAAGACTGCCTTTGACAAGCACACGGACATGCAGAGAAATAAGATTAAAACTTATAGAGAAGACGGCTTTCGCATTTACAAAGGCAAGCATAGAAGCTTCATCTCTATCTCTCTCTCTCAGGATAGGGTATAAAGAAGAAAGAGAATTTTTCAAATCTATAAATCAAACACAACAAAGAGAATTTAAACTAGCGCTGTTATCCACTTGCTCGGCAGGGTGTCTTGTCTTCAAGAAAAAAAACACGGCATAAAACTGCAAAGACACAAAAGTTCCCCTTTAAACAATAAAAAAACAGCTCGAAAGCTTTTTAACAAGCATCGCTTTAATGAGTTTGACGTTACTGACACAAGAGGATGAGAGAAAGCAATAGAGCGAGAAATACAGCAACAGCAAAAAAAGTGGGTGCTAATAAGCATTTAATATATATTTTTCGTTTTGAAGCCAGTGTTGTCTATTCGAACAGCAGGGAGCCTACTCAAGTCTCACAATATAAGATAAAAATGAGAGAACCATGGGCAACGCTACATTAATCAACAACTTATCTCCCATATATATAATAAGGTCTCCTTGAGAAATATTTTTTTGATTCAACGTAAAAAAAAGGAGTCCACTCAAAAGCACTAGTCTTGTTTCATATTAGTATTTTTAAACGCCTTGTCAGTTGACTGAATTACCATAACGCCATAGCAAATTAAAAAAACTGCTGTTAAACAGTTTAAATTACCAAGACTATACCAGTCCATTATAAAAGATATAAAATTCTTACCGGTTTGAAGTTATTGACGTCCATTGGTCCCTCGAAGTCGTGATTGTGGCCACGAGAGGGTCGTCCATGTCGACTACTCGATCCCCTGAAAGTCGAGTAAATTTTTAATATATTTTTTTCATTATTTCCAAATTTTCTGAGGGAAATAAAAATGATTTTAAGAACACAAGTTTAATAATAAAAAGTCTATCATTCGCAATAATCGGAAGTTAGCTTAAAATGCACCAAAAGTATCCCAGAAAACACGGAACGTTGTTTCAACATCCAAACAACGTTGTTTCAACATCAGAACGTTATTTGGACGTTGAAACAATGTTGGAATAACGTTGTGTGTCTGCTGGGATATTGTAACATGTAAAATAACTTACATTGATGTTTTGGACTCTGTTATTGAGCTACGATCAAAATCTAATGGAACGCTTTGATGATCATCCAAGTTGGATGGGGGTCCGTAAGCAGTTCGATCGCGGTGTGGGTGCAGAGCACATTCATGCTGGCGTTCATAGCTAGAGTATCAAGAAAAAATGGAAAATTATTTTAATTATGAAAGTTTTCGAAAGATAAAAGTAACAGTGTTTGAAATTTTAAATGAGGTTAGACAACCATTAAAGGGACTTTTATTGCTTGTTGTTTTTCATCAAAACATGTAAATTTAGTGCTACGTTTTGATAGAGGCGGTCGATTCAGGGCAACCGTGTAAAAACAAAAAACGTTTGTATACATGAAAGAAAAAATAACATTGGGGAAAGAAAAAAAAACTTTTTTAAAAGAAAAGGAACATAACGTAGATGATAAATAGTGTAACAGGGTAGTGACAGGCGACTTTAAGGGCCGTATTACACCGGAATGCAAGGTTATCTTTTTCCCTTTTTATGAATATCGCGCTTAGTGTAAACAAACACAAAACTGTAAAGAGACATATCGCAAAAAATGAAACGAAAAGCTTTGTTTCAAAGAATGAATAGAGAGGGAATTTTGATGATAAAAAAAAGAAAAGGATATTTATTCTCCACTACTTGTGGAAAAAAAGTTTCAAAAAAAAATTTGAAGTGAAAAAAATTTGAAGTAAAAAGAAAATAAAAATTTCAAAAAAGGGGAAAATGAAATATATAGCTCAAAAGGAATTTTTCGTTACCAATTTTAAGATTTTTTTCTTTTATTTTTTACATGGAAGTTTGAAGTGTTACTGAAAAAAATTTTAAGGCTTTTTTCTCCAAAAATGAGGACCTAACAAATAATAAACAAACTGTATATTATGTAGAAAGAAGGAAGTTATCATCTCAAAAACCTTTCGGAATAAAGAATTACACACTAAAAAAAAACAATTTTTTTTACTTAAGCCAAAATTGCAGTAAAAAGGAAACGGCAATTTGGTTGAAGAAAAATTCTACATGATTGTGTTCGATGTTTTTCCTTTATCTTTTGATTATCACACGCCGGCAATAAAAAAAAGCGATCTCTTTTGAAGCTCTATTCGTAATTGCTACTAATTTGATCTCTCTGCGAAACAAAAGCGTCGAAACCTTTTGAAGATAGAGAAAGAGAGAAGGATGGATAAAAAAAACACAACTTCTTTTAAAGCAATCAACACAGTACACAAATTTTAAAGAAAATATTCACCAATACATGAATATTAAAGATTTAGAAAACCAATTTTAATAGTTCAGATTGAAAAATACTATCAATACTTTTCCATCCATGAAAGCAAAAGACTTCCTCAGACATCCTCAGGCACCATTAAAAGCTATTACTTCTACAAAAATCAGGAAATTACTAGGAATATCAATAAATTCAGAAACTCTGTATAATGGAATGTTAGTTTGTAATTCTGTATCTTTGAAAATGACTTTAAAAAAGAACACCAAAACATTGGCCCTTTAGATTACCTAACAGCCTAATATGGACTCCAATTGAAAGAAATAGTGTGTCAATGTCAATTAATGATAAACAAACACGCCGGCTCAAAAAAAATCATACATTTGCAAAAAAGTGGGAAGGCTGAAGCCTCTCCTGCCTCCCCGATTCCCCCAGGCCTGAAGAAGACTTTAAAGTTTTAAAATTAAACTTACTCTGTTCGAGAGTGATCTTGATAAGCTTTGTGTTCATCAATATGATCAAGAACTTCGCTAAATTTGGCTGAAGGTTTCCCATACTCATTATTATATTCTGCATATTGTATTTGACCTGAACTCTCACAGTATTGATTAAAACAGTCTGATTTTAAAAATTTTGGATAGCAGATATCTCTCAAATTAGCATATACTTCCTTCTCGATCTCCTCATAAAGTTTTTCAGTGATATCATTAGCTTTAATTCGAAGTACTAAATTATTGCGTGCTTGATCAGAAATTGGAATACGCAAATCCTTCTTTTTTACGAATCTATGATAAATGTCTTTTGCACTGGCTCTAGTTGGCGGTAAATTACGATATTGATTGCAACAGTACCAACATTCAAATAAAGTAATACGTTCATCTTTCTCAAGAAATTCATAAAACAATTTATATCCTTCAGTGTCATCTAAAAGGTCTGGTAAACTGTTTTTCCAGTATTCATAATGAGGTATACATTGTTTGTTGTTATTACTATTATTATGTGACAAGTCTCTCATATTCAATTTTGGATTGTCGTGATGATATGTAGCGGTTTCACTAAAATGTGTATCTGAAGCTTCAGATCCCATTGGCGGGATACGTTCATCTGTTGACATGATAACTATTTCTGACATTTTGATTCATATATGCCTACTTTTTAATATATTTTCCTATAAGAGAAAACATCATAATTGTTAAAAAATTAGCAGAGAATGAGGGCATTAGATGTCAGGCAGTACCAGTAGATGATCGGTTTGTCATCGTGTTGTAGCAGTCCTGGCAGCCCTAATTTTGTCACTTGTTTACATTCATTTTTCTGTTTTAATATATATGAAGGAATCATCATAGATTTAAAATAATTTAGCTGTCACTCTTTTACGTTCATTTTTCTGTTTTAATATATATGAAGAAATCATTATAGATTTAAAATAATTTTTGGCTGACAGGCAATGCCAAATTTTAACAGAGTTGCAGAAAAAAACCATGAAAAGGAGGCAAACTCTTCTCAAATGGTATAAAACACTCTACAAATTGGTGTAGATTCAAAAACTAGAATAAAGAGTGGCTTTCAAACAATCTAGTTTAGATTTCAGAATGTAACACAGTCAGCCATGCCAACTCAAATCAACACTATTAGCACCTAACACGTCTTGTTTTTCTTGTTTTTTCCATGACCATACATGACTTCGTCTACCATTTTGAAACATTCCAAAAAATGTAAACATTGCACTACAACGACTTCTTCTGGTCTGGGGTTTATGATGATGGTGGTGAAGAATAAAAACATAACAAATATAACAAACACCATAACAAACCAGTTGTTCGCGATGGTACCATACCATAATGGCTTTATAAAAATATGCTCTACCCCTCGGTTTGGCAGAAATATTCACACCAGCTATAGATATAAGAGGTAAGTGAATTGGTACTGGTAATGATGTTATATTATAGCAATCGTACTCTCCAAAAGACATTACACTTCTCTATTGTATTATTTAGCAGCGGCTTTTATAAAACAGAAAAAAAAACGATTTTCTTTTTTTTCCATTAGAGCCATCATCATCATCAACATAAAAAACCATCTCTAATTGTTCAATTACTCTATCCATTTTGTGTGTGATTATAATTCGACTCTGTGATGCATCCGTATTATAAGAAAAACGACATTTTTTTTTTGTTTGGCAAGAAAATCTCTTGAGGGATCAAACCTTCATTGTTTGCTTGACTTAGATATGTAAATGTTTAGCAGTAACGAAAAAACTGTGTCTTTTGTTTGAAGTGAAATTACAAGTATACACATACATAATGTTTTTTAAGACAGAGATGACAACAATCTTTACTTTATCGTATCATTTTTTTACCAAGGTAGCTATATCATGCTAGATATATCTTTTCGTATTATGAAAATAATGAGCAAAAAAACAACAACATAATATAAATACCAACCAACTCTCTTATAATACATATGTATAACAACAACACTCTCTATATGTTCAGTAAAAATCTCTCTCATGTTTTCTCTCTTTCACTCAACTCTCCTCTCATACTATTTTATCATTATTTACTATACTTTGAAACCTCTACATAAAAAATCCCTCTCTTCTGTCTTTGCTACGGCACCCAGCAAAGATATATATAAAACTTTGAACGTCTGTTAGCTTTTCATAGTACATCAAAGGTACCGATCACACTAGCGGTTTATTTGCTATGTAGTAACCTCTTAACGTCATTTCTTTTGTTCAAAGCCGCGCCAATCAGATTGCGCGATAAGCTCGAACCGCACCAATCAGAGGAGACCTTATTGTTATCACATATCTTCTAACAATAAGATTTAGCACATGTGCGAAAGAAAGCGATCTTTTCTCTTCTGCTTGTTATAATTAATTAAAAACGGTAATTTGTAGTAGTAGACAAAAAAAATCTCAAACCTATACACTGAAACCACATCTCGCTTTATATTTGAGAAAGAGAAAAAGAGGGAAACTCTGTCGGCAAACTCTATGCAATAGCAAACACAAGACTTAACTAACCGAATGTGTTAAAGCACTCTGTTTTTCTTTTGTTGGCCGCTTGTAAGCAAAGACAAGCGAAGGAAAAAAATAATTTTGTGTTTATTATATGAACTACAGAAAACCGCTTTTTATGAGTGTAGTGTCGTTTTTCTATACGAAAAGTTTACTTAAGAGCGACGTGCAAACAAGTAGAGGCGACAGGGAGCTAGAAGGGCGTAATGAAGAGTTAAATTTCGCAAGTTTTCGGCATTTTTCACCTCTGTCGACTAGCTAATTTTTAGCATGATCTTAATAGAAGAAGTATATTGATGAAAAAAAGTTTTTTGTAATGGGTTACTATGGAAACTTGAAGGTAAAATAGAGATTTCCTCTTCTGGCTGTACCGTAAAATGACATCACATTTTAGACCACAATATTTTTTACTAAAAAATGTACCCTGCCTCTTTGCTACCTTTTCACCGTACTGTGTCGCTTTTTTTTATTACGCTCACTTTAAAAAAACATTATGGCCAAGAATGATTTTGGAAGGAATCCCCCCCCCCCCCACCTTCTGTGAAAAAGTGTGCAATATTTGGGACATGTTTATTTTTTTGCCAAATTTAAGCTCAAATTGTTCTTTACCTATAGCATCAGGAATGTTCTTAAATTGTTCTTGTCATTTCTCAGTCTCATTGTTCTTATAAAAAAAGCGTATGAGAAACAAAATGATATCTTTTTGTTAAATTATTTAAATAATAATAGATTCATTCACTCGATTGAGTGATTACTCTTTTAACAATATTTAGTTTTAATTCTACTCAATGTGAGAATGATATGGTGTTTTTTGGCGGAAGATTTCTTTCAAAGACTACTGTATATCCATAGCAACACCATAGACGCCTTCCTGTCATCCATTATATTCGACTGAAAGAGAGGTTACCGAACCATACCATCATAATGAGTAGTTATTTTATTTTTAAGCATTTCCCACCATTTTGATTATTATACAGAATAAGACTTTTGTAAACAAGAATTTTGACTGATGTAAACAACTGCTTATTTTACTGCTGTGTTTTTAGTTGCAAAATCTTTTAAATTTCCGATCAAATTCCTAAAACTATATTATTTTCTCACGATCGTTTTGTGAGACTTGATGACCTCGTAATGACCGACCATGCATGGTTCACAAAAAGCCGCCCGGGCGGAGGGCAATCGTTCTTTGCTGAAAACTGATCCTTGCTTTGGACCAATTTATTTAAGTAAGGAACTATTATAGTGTCTTGATCTAAGCAAATAGTTTCTAAATTTTTCAATCACTTACCTAGAGACCTAGAGTGTCCTCTCGCGAAAAAAACGAGTGCAAACTCAATAACCTTTTGCAACAATATATGCAAATTTAGTGAAATCTCTTTGTCTGCGATTTTGGTTATGATTGTGCATTCGTCCCGAAGGAAATCTGTGCAAAACACATACATTATTAGTATTAAAAGCTAAAAGCTCCACAGCCAAAAAGTCTTAACAGGTCTGAAATGATAAAATATACCCATCATCTCTTACAGTTCTCTGTAACCACAGTAACAACACTAAATGAAGAAAAGCTATATCCCATTTTATTGGAAAGTAGCATACCTTATCGGACAAAACAATGTCGGACTAAATTATTCGTCGGACATAATTTTCGTCACCCACAAATATTTTCGTCACTTTTGTCAAAAAAACGCAAACATTAGCCTAAAAAACTTTATTTTTGGACTTTTCTTTCGTCGGACTAAATTATTCGTTGGACAATATTTTCATCACTTCGTCACTTTTGTCCGACATTTTTTTGTCCGATAAGGTATGTACCCCGGGGCCTCAGAGGTACTAAAGGTTGAGGGCGATGAAGGGTATGACCTGACCCTTCGAACCCAAATCAACCTATAGAGAAAGTCAAATGGTTAGTAAAGAATTATAAGAGTACAGAATACACTTTGGCCAATTTCTTCTCAAATCGAGACCCGGAGAGACTTTTGCCACCCTGAAAAACCGACCGTTATTGTCCGCACATACTCAAAAACCATTTTTTGCCAAAATACCACCCACCCTTGTATACATATGTACAGCAGCTTTTAACACACGAATATACCGAATATACCAATAATTCTTTTTTGAAGAATAGGTCATTGACCATACCACACAACCCTTGCCATGATATAATTGACTCATCCAGGACCATCACAATATTGATTATGTATACGCTATACTTTGTAAGTCAAGAAATTGTAATATGACATATGACAGTCATATAGTCATATAGGAAAAGCCTCTTAAATATACAAAGAGTGAAAAAGAAGCTATACCGCTCTATATCTGTATACGTATAACAGTATGATAACAGTACTAATAAGATGTCGGATCTACGCGCTAGCCGACATTTTATCAGAATACTTTTAAAAAGAAAGCAGACAACATCGGTTTTTGACGCGGCTTAAAAAAGTGCTAAGTAAAGAAAAAACATATCGCCCTTTTTCTGAATGTATGTAATAACAAAAATAAATTACCGCTTGCGCGCGGGCGTGCCGGGCTTATTACCGGCGGGTAAAACCAAAGTGCCGAATCAGATTAAGATGATCATAGTTTATACATGTTTTTGTTATTCTATTTTCTTTTAAAATTATCAAAACATTACTCCTTTTCTTTATTTATTCTATGTATACATCATCTTACCGAACCCCTTGGCCTCCAATAATTCTCTAAAAGTTTTTTCTTGCTTTCCATCGAAATACTGTGTCAGAACATTGATTATACAGAGAGCATCATTATGCATAACGATGAGCCCCAACAAAATAATTTTGTCTTGTTGGGGCTCATCATCAGTAGTGTATACAGTATATGCATACCTTTATTGGACGAAACTTAGTCAGATAAGCGTGACTAATTCTTTTGAAAGTGACTAAAATTTAGTCCGACCGCTAATAATTATGTTCGACTAAAATTTCGTCGGATTAAAAACTTGGTTTTAGTTTTAGTCGGACAAAAGTGACTAAAATTTTGTCCGACAAAACAATAATTTTGTCTCATGTCCGACTTTTCGTCCGATAAGTCCGATAACTCTGTGTAAAGCAGCAGTGCATCAAAGAGTAAAAACATAGTAAAAAAATCACCAAGGCACAACTACAAAAATTCACATGAAAAATCAAAATATCTTGTACGCCATTCTCATGCAGTGTCGGTCGGATACATGAGGTATGTAGGTATTTAGGAAAAGTATAGTTTGCATATAAGGTAATATGGCAACTAGTGAATTCTCCTAAATTGGTTATAGCCTACCTCTTTACATACAGTATCCGAGTCTGTTTTGCATAATGCCTTAATAACTACTACTCTCTAAAACATAAATGACGTTAACGTTTTACAGGTGGCCGCTCTGCTTTTGAAATTGCGGCAAATTTCTTAAAGCGATTGCTTTCTAATCAAAACAGCTGACCAGGGGGTCTTTCTTTTGGCAAAAAAGGTCATAAAATATAAAACAACATGGGCATGATGTGAAAAGATATATAAAAAGATTAAAACAAAAACAGAAAAAACAATATAAAAACACAGTTAAAACGATCAAAACACATTGGAACAGTTACAAAGTTTCTCAACTGAAACGCACTCAGCAGCGATTGAATCATCTACTCTAATGCATACCGGCTCTGTGGTCATGTTGCGTTTTTATTCTTCATAAAAGACAAATCATTCCCAGTAAACACGGAACGTCCAAACAACGCTGTTTCAACGTCAGAACGTAATTTGGACGTTGAAACAATGTTGGAATAACGTTGCTGTGTCTGCTGGGATTTCGTCAATTGATCATCAATAACAAAAGTAAGAAAGTTTGGATTCGCTTTGTTGTAATGGCAGGCGGCGTTACACGTTTTCCTCATGTTAAACAAAGCTTATAAGAACATATGTTTTAAAAGATAACATTTTAAGCGGCCCTATTTGGGAAAGATTTTTAAAGGGTATTGCTTGAATTGAAAACAAACGAGTCTAATAAATTCTTAAGAGATGATGCTTTTTGGCTTTTCGTTTTCAGTATTCACTTGAATGAGGTGAGCAAAAGAAAATCACGCATACCCCCACCCCCCAGGCCCTTGACTTTCGGTCGCCATCGGTTTCACATCTATCCGAGGAAGATTCATAAAGAGTATTTTGCTTGAATTGAAAACTGAGTCTGAAAAACTGAGTCTGATAAATTTTAAGAGATCCTTTTAGCCTGCACTTCTTGCCTCTTTTCCATTCAGTGTCTTCACTAATAAAAATCACGCATCTGCAGATGCAGGCGTATATGAATTTCGGCAGTCGGTTTCACAATGTCAAAAAAACAAAAATATTATTGAAAACAACAAGCTGAAAACAAAAATCCACAACGGTTAGTTCGAAACACAGGTCAGCAGGGCACAGGTCACAGGGCACAGGGCACAGGTCACAGGGCACAGGGCACAGGTCACAGGGCACAGGTCAGCTTTAATCTGTGTTTCGTCGATTAAATTTTCAGGAAATA
>JAUJPO010040501.1:0-18541 GCA_032270745.1 Tiaropsis multicirrata | reverse complement strand
CCCCCTGCTTATTCTACCCCCCCCCCCCTACAATTAAGCACAGAAGAGTACATTGATAAAAAAACAATATCAAATTATAGCTTTTCATGTATTTCTGACTGCACACTACACCTGTTTTGAGCATTTTGAACAAGCTGCCCTTTAGGCCCCTCGAAACGTCATTAAATCTAGAGATATGCGCCACAGGTATCTGTATTAAATTTTTTGCGAATTATGAATAACGTTATTATATGGTCATTCAGTACAATCATACTTTGTGCATGACGAGATGTCAATCAAGCAAAAACTCAAATTACATCGATTTACGTCCGTCTGAATTAATCCAATCAATTACGTATGAGCATATCGAATCAATCGAATAAAGCACTTATCGAACGCAATCGAATCAATCATGAAAATCGCGGTAATATTCGATTACGTTCGAAAATCGAATTTCAATTATTCGATTGCGCCTATTTTATTCGTTCGATTGACAATCGTCTGAAAACCGTAAATTCTTGAGAAAAAAAACTTTAGACCGTAATTTTAGTTTCATAAGTCTTAGGCTACGGAATATCCTAGTACTGTATATGTTTACCTTTTAGCTTGGGGACAGACATCGACATAAATTCAAATATTATAAAATAATAAAAAAATTAATTTATAATGTCAAAATCCTTCTTTAAAAATTCTTTGTTAGAAAATTAGTGATATTTCTAACAAGATTTCTGGTTGAAAAATAATAATATTAAATGATAAAATAATTGACCGTAAAATCCAATAACTAAACCCTAAACAATTAGGAAAACATTTATTGGATATTACATTACATGGGACCTAACACCTTATTATATACAACATTATACAAAAAAATATTTATCCTTTTCTGGATCCAACTTCAAAAGCTTGTAACAAATGAAAGTTTGTATAAACCTTATAAGGGGTCCAGTAGAATTAGTTGTTAAAACTGGGCAAAATTCGCATCAAGCTGAAAATTTGGCACAGAGTTTTCCTTAAGGGGTCTGTTTTGGACTTTTTAATGGACCGTCTCTATCTTTAATTGTTTTTTTTTAAGTCTTAAAAAAATGTTCTTCATTTTAATCAATTTTCATCGGAAGTCTTAAAAAAATGTTCTTGCCATGTTCGTTAGTTTTGGGGTCTTTAAAGTCTTATATAGTTCTTATATGAGATATTCCTACATAAAAAACGTGTATCGATTTTGTTTATAAAGACTCACTTTTGTGGGGCAAAAGGATTACCGAATCGGGAAATTAAAGGGTTTTGACTTTGAGATTTTTTCCTCAAGCCGCAAAATTTTGATTTTTAAAAAGAAAATGATTTGAATTCGGTAAGTCTTTGTGTTCAATGTCCAACGGTCCAGTATCAAGCATCATCATTGTGAGCGACCATGGGTAAAATTGAAGCGATTTGGGATCTACTGCTTGATTAAATCGGCTTCGTTATGGTCACGAGTCATCTTTGATTACAACATCCGTTTGACGTCCAAAAAACGTTGTTGTTTCAACGTCCGAATGTTATTTGTATTGTGTCTGCTGGACAGAGACTTCATGGATCTTTCGCATTGTGTTTGAAGTTAAGGTCTGTATTGAGCACCAAGCAATGGATTGTGATTCGTTCTGAGCACCACAGCTTCCATCAAAAACCATTCTTCAGGTCTTGGGTACACTACCAACAACTTTTCCAACAAACTCTTCCATCTGATCGTATGATCACACGCCTCCAATATAATCATCGTTTTCTTTAAAAAGAAATATCAACATGATTTTGAAAAAATTGAGAGGGATGTTGTTGGTTATCTTAAGTAGCGTATCTTCTGGTCCATTCGCGAGCGATTGAATCGTGTTCTTCTCGGTTGGAAAGAAACTGCTGTGCAATGTTTCCTACCAAAGGATCGGCTAAAAGAAAAAAATATATGTCTCGCGAAATAGCGTGGGGTCGTCGATTCTCGAAATTAAATCCACGCGAAATTTTTGAAACTACCATTTTAACATTTGAACTATTAATATTTTCAATTTCAGTGTTTGGTTGAACTCATTTCACTACACTTTGGTCCCTGCTTTTGACCATTTTCTCCACTGTTGCAAAAAAATAGGTCTTCTTGAGTCATTTTCCACTGTGTTAGCCAATGGGGTGGATTATAGGGGTTCACAGAAACAGAGGTGACTACCGGAATCTTTTAAGGGTCAATAACGTGTGCTTCCAACAATTGAATAGAGTAGTAAACGTTTCCGTTACCTGGGTTACAGTCTGTCAAAAGAGCCGTCACCGAAAGAAGCACTTTTGAAACGGTGAAAGCTGGACTCCAATTGTCCTTCAAAATATCCAAACATATATGACCCTGCAAAAGAGAAAAGAATAAAATGAGAAAATAAATACTAAACTTTTTCAAACATAATTTGACGTTTTGAAACGTGTTAACGAAGCCAGTAGCGGATAAAGTTATTGGAAGTCAACACTCTCCGTCTAAAGCATCTTCTGTGTCCGTCTCTGAAAGCTTACCCGAGAGTTGATATTGTAATGATAAATGCGCGTTTTGAAGATCACTTTAACCCGTTAAGGGGGTTTTGAAATATGTATATAAAGGGTGAAGGCACAGCAGCTTACCTGAGAGTTGATATTGCAATGATAAATGCGCGTTCTGAAGATCACTTTAGGCGGTTTAAAGGGATAATCTGAAGGAAAAGTGATTTCTAAAAAGAAGACACCTCCTTGGTAAACTGTCCCTTGTGGTCCAAGAATGGTTCCAACCCAATCGTACAAATTATCTCCTTTTGGTCCAGCACTGAAATTAAAAGGAAAGAAGTTTAAAAAAAAATTGATATCAGTGGTCTAAATTTTAAAACTTCGTCAATTCATGTAGAAACTTTAACCAACAACCTAAAAAAAAGTTTACGGCACAAAAAATGAGGGTTCTTTACCAAGCACTTCCCAGTTTCTTGTCCTTGAGGTCGGTATAGAATCTTAATCATCATGTAAAAGATAATTAAAAATAAGATGAATAATGATGATGAATTACCTGCAATTAGGCGGTGGATCGAGAGTAATGTCTGTCAATTCACGTTGGATTCTGAAAGAGAATTTCATTTAAATTAGTTTATTTACGAATATTTTATACAGGATATTATATTTAAAATAACCCCGGATGGGTACTTAGGTAAAAAAGAATAGGGGCATGTTCGCTGGTCAGGTAACATTTTTCGGTGTTCACGAACCCTCTTCTCTTAGGGTCGCAAAAACACGAAAATTTAAAATTCTCTTCCCCGTAGGGTTCTTTTTTGAAAATTTGAGGAAAAAAATGATTTTTTTTCCAAAAGTTCTCATTCAGGGACACTTTTTAACCCTCGTCGGACCATCATATCAGTAAGCGTGGTTTAAAATCCAAGGAGCCTAGGTTAAAACATCTGTACGCTACATACTAATTTTTTCAAAAGTAATTTCTTATAAAAAGGCCATAGGCAAATTACAAATACGTTTTTTCAGATGGACAGAAGGGGGTTTTCAAAGTGAAGGGAATGGAAACCCCGAAGATATGCGAATAGAAGTTATAAACAGAGAAGGCACTTTTAAAGGCGTTTGCTAATGATGTATGTAATGATGTATGCTGCCTGATTGTGAGAAATGATGCTTTAATATCATGGTTGGTGAGCAGAGGAATTTGACTGGTCAGCGGTTGGTTGTTCGAAGAGAAAAACTGCTTCTGTTAGAACAACACTACTCATAATAAAAGTTTTTTTTATTAAGAACAAACCAAATTAGAACATAAGGCTTCGAGGCAAAAATTGTTAAGAACATTTTTAAGAACATTTAGGCTTGAATAGCCAAAAAGTTTTTAAAATAGCCTATTTATTTTTTTTAGCAAAAATTAAGAACATTTTTTGGCTTAAATTCAGAGAAGTCAAGAATATCTGAAAGCTTCCTTTACTCACGATGTTCTTATCAAAATCGTGTAAAACATTAACAGCACACATTTCATGATTTATTCATTTCACTAAATCAGAAGCTGGTGAAAAACATTGAAGTTGCTTTTTAAAGATTACGTCATTCAAATTTCTGACAATTAATTATCACTAATAAGTCTACGCACTTTAAAAAGCTATATGCAAATATTAATATCCTAGGCACAGTTGCTTTTACGTCCAACCAACGTCGTTTCAACGTCACCAGAACGTTATTTGGACGTTGAAACAACCTTGAAATAACGTCTCTTGTGGGCCTGCTGGGTACATTCTCGGTTACAAAATTAGAGGAAAACAAAGAAAACTTTCAATAGCTCATTTAAATGAATTTAGAAACAACTCTATATCAGAGGCATGAGGATCTCTTATCAGCTGTAGCAAACAAAATCTGCCCCCTTCAAAAATATTACAAAATGGATTCTTTTCCACATACATAGTTAGTGCCTGCCATATCAAATTATGTATATGATATTTGGTACCACCAAACTGATATTTGGTACCACCAAACAGTTATTTTATAAAAATGGTGTCTTGTTGTTGATGAATATTCTGAAATTTTTAATCGACGAAATCATCCTAAAATATTCTTAACATAATTATTCTTAAGGTTCTTATCGGTCCCAATCTGAAAATGCCTAAGGATTGGTTGATATAAACCAAGAAAATGCAGAAAATGCGACCTTGAAAATTTAAGATGGCATCATTAATTCTTAAGATATTCCTAACTTTTTTCCTTTTTTAGTCAGTTTCATCATAAAAAAATGTTCTTATAAAACAACCTTTAGTATGAATGTTGCTTTTCTGTTCTTACCTTCCTGAAGGCTTTGAAAACGGAAAAAAAAAATTAATTTTTTGGAATGTCCTGACTGAGGAAATGCTGTTCTTAAAATGGTTCTTAACTTTCTTGAATTAAAAGAAGCATGCAAAATATGACTTTTATCATTTACAAAAGAAGACATCAAATAGAACAGTAGTCTTGTCAGCGGTTTTTTTTGAATAATATGAATGACGTCACATGACAACATTGAAAAGATGTGTTGAAAGTCAAATATCGGATCAATTTCTAGGCGATGTTTTTTTTTGTGAAGTGAATCTCAGGCTAGAGAGCTTATTCATCAAACTAGGTTAGGATTTCAAAGACACTGACTATACAGGTATACTGTAATAAGAATATGCGATTTAGTTTAATTCAAAGATGATAAACGAAGAGAAAATATTGAAAGTCAGCAAAGAGAAATAATGTTCAAAAGGAAAAATAAGGGAAGCGATTCGCAGCTGCAAAAGAAACCTCGGGTTTCGATAACAAATAAAAAAAATTAAATAAATAATTGCCCCGGGTTTACGACATTTTTCTTTCTTATTAAACAAGATGGCAGACACTTCTTTATCCGTTGAATATTGGTACAGAAATAAAGATAATGCAACAAGAATAGTTAAGAGTTTCACATAAATATTATATTATTACACCAAAACCCTAGAAAAATGTTTAAACTTCTCGATTGAAAAGAAGCAGAAAAGAGGGGGACAGGGCGTTTTTCTTTTCGTCCATTTTATAAGCACAAAAGGAAGGCAAAATCACAAATTAACCTTTAAAAATTGAACAAAGAAAAATATCTGGAAGGTTTCTTCCATCATCTACTTATCAAAGCACTTTCATCGTTGAAAACAAAAGTGAGGCCAGTGAGAAAAGTCCTTTAAAAAGAGCATGATCAATTCCTCTATTAACATTCTCTTTGTTAATATAACGCAAAGGAACATAAACCCTGTTTTTCATAGGAATAGAAAGTGGACACACAATCAAATATTTACACACAACGTCGGTCAAAAAGGTTATAGAATCTTTTAAAGTATCAGAGAATCACTAAAACCACAGTATGACTGCCCTCTTAAAACCACCTACTCAATGCTTTTGAAAATGGTCTGTTGGCATCTGGTAGCAATGGCCTTAACTACATTAACCTTGAATGAAGGTGCACATTTCTGAAATTCTACAGACTTTTTGTCCAGCATATTGTTTATAATGTTGTTAGCAAACCCTTTTTCTCGACTATAAAAAGACATTATTAATTTCATTAATAAGTATACTATAGTAATAATAAGAGATTTAGAAAATTAGGCCCCAACACTCTCAGTAGTGGTCAGTAAAATAGACATCCCTCTCTGTAATTATCTCATTCTATATTAATAAAACGTAGAGATAAAGGAGGAAGGTGACCCATGAGGAACGTCCCTATGATGTGGTGGCGAGGGGAATTAACCCATTCCCTTACCTCTTTACAGCAGTCGAGACTTTCTTCTTTCCTGCTGCTTTAGCTTGTGGTTTTGTTCGCTTGAATGTTGTTGCTGATGAAGTGGTGGTTCTGGCCAAGGATGAGTTGTCTTGAGACGTTGAGGAACCAAGAGATGAAGAAGATACACCACGAGATGTATCTGCTGTTGTATCAGGGTCCACCGAACTTTCTGTTGTGTTATTAGCTGCTACTGCTGTTGTGTTTCTACTGGCTGCCATCTTGTATAACTTGCTACAAAAAAAAGAGAAGAAATCAGTGTTATTAGGAGTAAATGGGTGTAAAAGTTTTCCTGGTACCCCTGTCTGTGTGTGTGTGTGAGTGAGGAGAGAACTCCTCCTGTTTAGATTGGCTGCACTCGTTTCTCGCCGGTCTCCCTCTTTCTTACGGTCTGCTCTTAAACCATAGAGTCTGCTATCTTGTTTCGTCATAAAAGAACGATTGAATAAACTTTATTGTTGTCGAGAATGTGAAATAACAGCTATCATCAATCAGAAGCTCGTTAAAAACTTGAAGCATACTTTCTATCAATAGAGAAAACACGTTTCTTTTGGCCTTGCTGTTAAAGCTTCTGTAGAATGTATATTTCGAATGTATAAATCATTGTGGTATTTTGGGGGTGCATAAACAACGGTAAAATGTTCTATCTAGCCGTTTGAATATTCAATTAAAAATAAAATGATTACATTTTCCCCTTAGAGGCATAATAGACACAAAAACATAATTTTCCCTCGCAATTTTTTCGATAGAAACTTTTACTGATTACTCCTCTGTAGTAAATGCAAAAGATGTTTCATGATTGAAACATTTCTATAATTTTCATCAGAAGGGTGTGGCTTTTTTTGCAATGCGTGAATGGGTGTCAATAATTCCGTATTTTTAAGGATATTTCTTGAATGATAACATGCCAAAATCACCATCCCCACCAGGTTTTCACGGATAGTTTTTGCTTTTATCTTTCATTGTAAATCCAGAGGAGAAAATCGGATCACTGAATATTAATTTTCCGAGATCAAACAATTTTTTTTGAAAAATTGTCGAAAAGTGCACTGTAAAGGTCGGGCTTTCCGCTATAAGGATCTGAATTTGAAAGTCCATTTTTTTCTTAGAGTTATTGAATGTTGAATGTAAATTGGCGCAGAAAGTAATTTTATAAAAATATAAAACAATAAACAGACAAAAAATTGTAAAAGATAAAAAAAATTGTATTAAATGTATTGTTTGTATCAAGAAGACAGCTTGAGAACTATCTAAAAACACGCTTTTCTATAAGAACGATAAAAGTGGATAAAACCTTCAGACAGTCTTAATTTTTCTCAAAAAAGCCAAAATAATGTTTTTAACTTTTGCTAAAAGCAGTGGAAATAAGTTATGATTAGGATTTTTTTTTAATATTTTTTGTCTAAGCCTACAACGTTGGTCAAAAGTTTGTAGACTTTTTATAAATAGCAGAAAATCAGCAAAAATACTATAACTGCCCTCTTAACCCCCACTCAATGCTTTTTTTGGTTTGTTCGCATCTGATAGGAATATTATAGGAATATAATTGACCTTATTTTTACATCAACAACATTTTTAGTCCGAGGCCTTATTATTATTAAAATGACCTGGCTTTCAAAGGGGGCTTCAAAGTAAAGTACAACGAGGTCTTTATTTTGGATTCTGAGCATGATAATTTCAAAAACTTACCCGAAGAAACACTTTCTTTGGTTTAAAAAAAGTTGTTGACCGTTCTAGCCTGTTCTTGACGTTGAACGAAAAATAACGACGACGGGCTATAGAAAGTACGTGTGTAAGCAATGAATTAAACTACAACTAGATCAAATAAAACAAATTAAAAAGTTATTAACATATTGATTGCATATATCATACTATCGTTATGACAACAAGCCTGATACACACCCTTTAGGGACAAACACAATTTACAACATCACAAACCTAGAAAAATATTTCAACTTTTTGGTATAGTAGAAAATACCTTTTTGGCTGGACGAATTATTTTCAAAACATTTTTATAAACATAAAGTGCGCAAACATGACCACGATTTCATGTACTGTAATAGGACACGATTTCCCGTCAAAATCAAATATTAAGTGACAAAGTAAGCTTATGTAAATTACAAGTTAGCGAACGCTTTGACAAAACATGTAGAACTTTTAAATCCTTTAAGGACTCGCCAGTAAGATTTACTCACAAAATGTTCACCAGTAAACAAAACGCTGCAAAGTACAAAAGGGTTCCAGCAAAAAAAAAGATTCTGATCGATGAAATGAAAATCAAAGTAAAAGAAATACATGGTCCGCGTAATAGACATTAATTTGTCAATTAGTATTTCCGTAATTACTTTCCTTAGTTACATTGAAGTGGTAACAATTATTTTTGGTTCGTCGCTTTGTTAGTTTATATCTTACTGTTAAGGTGTAGATTTATTTTAAAACGCTGAGCGCTCAAGTTAAAGCGAACATACAATAACCAAAAGCTTTCGGACTGCAAGAACACGTACTTTTGAGAGAAGTCACCTAGATGATATAACCGTCTAACGCAGTATATCTCAGAACAAAATTTTGCGACCGTGAGATCAAAAACAATTGTCGTGCAAATAACTGCCGCGGATTTGAACCGGGTATTTATAGGAAGTTGGTTCCAAACTCTACCGTCGCTGCTAACTTTTCTTTTAGCCTTGTATGGCACGAAAAGTCTTGTCACGGAAAGTCATGTGGTATACTTTCAACCAATAAGATTTAATTATTTCGAGGGGAAAACAAACACTATGGTTTAACTCACTAAAAGATTTTGTTTGCTGATTACACATGATTAATCTTTAGTAAGTGTTCTGTTTCCCCCCAATTGTAACGTCATGCCGTGGCAAAGAAAAAATCTCGTTTCTTACAGTATTTTTATTTCAGATTACTCAAAACTATCCAAAAGTGATTATTTAATTTAAAGAGGTGTTAGATCCAATCCTTTTTCTATCATTCTATAATTCTCTTGGTGATTCAACACAACAATTTATTTTGAACTAATGTGCTATAAGTGTGCTTACTTTCATTTTCGAACGGGATTTGAGAAGTAAATCTAGACTCAGCAAATCCAAGGCTTACAACTTTTCATTAAAATGCTCAATAAATCAGAGCTTTTTCGCCGAGATAAATTCTATATAAGTTTCTTCAATAATATTTCCAGTTAAGTAAGCGTTTCTATGACCAAGAGTTGATCACGTCTATTTAACTGTGTCCACTTACTTATACTGTAAGTTGATGATCTTCGTACTCAAAGATTTCGTACTTTGTTTGTAAAGAAAGAATAGGGACCATAGGACACAGGTAGAGGTATGTGACAACGAGAATTATTAGATAGAACAAGAGAAAGTCCAATACAAAAATCCAACGGTAATTACAAAATAGATCAATAACCACAGAAAATTCTTATCATTGGAAAGAATCGTTCAACATCAATTTGATAATCGTTGGATAGACCCCTTTATGGTCCGCACAATTTCGAGTAACAAGTTTAGCAATAATGCAAACATGTTATCATAGACAAAACTAGCGTCAAAAACAAAACCAAATTTCAGTCAGCCAAAACAAACTCCGCAAGATATGACCTTAGGATATAATTTATTGCTTATAAAATATTAATACTCCCATGACGTCATATATATATATGTCAATCTTGATAAAAAAGGATATGGCAATAATTATGAGTAACGCGCTGAGTTTCTTTTAAGAAGCTTTTAGGCATTGATATTTCTTTGTAAAACCCCCATATCACAGACCCGTTGAAAACCGTCCCCGGTGGAAAACTGCCATAGAAATTCGTTTAATAAACGAACGTTTCGCGCGTAATCCCTTTTAATTCTTTATATGAAGGTTCAGTTTGAACTAGCTCAATATTCGCTGGTTAGAAAGCTCTACAAAAAGAAAAAACAAACAAATTATATCATTTATAAGAAATACATTCTATTTTCTCGCAATAACCATCTAAAATGATGACTTGTAATATTTACAAAATTTCGGTTTTAAAATATAAACAAAATTTACAATTACAAATATTATTAAAGTTTACGCGATTTCTTTAAGCACCTGTCGGAATTGTTGACTGGAAGGAACTTTGAGTGTTAATCTTTGCTTGGTGCAGCAAGCAGATTCTTCCGAAATGGTACTCCATCTTCGATTCAATTTGTTGGACGAAAGTTTATGATTTGAAAAAGACGATACAATTTCAGTTTTCGAGCGCAATCTGTTGTATTGTTGCAAATAAGATGTTGGTCTATTCTGCTGTAGAGAGGGAAGAACTGTTGATTTATTTTTGTTGGTGTTGCGAAAGTCAGCGATTGTGTTGGATCTCATCTTTTTGTCTGTTGATGATGATTTGGTGAGTTTCGGTAATGTTGACGCAACACCTTTTGAACGGTAGTTCATGTTGAAGTTGAGAGTTGCTGTTGTTGTTGATTGCTGTTGTTGCAATTAAATGTGTCTGCCATGTGGTAACCTTTACAAACAGTTAGCCCTATTTTATATAGGACTGTAGAAAATTGGTGGTCGATAAAGCGTAGGTGTTTGAGCCAGTGTGCTTTTTTGAAGGAAATGATGCAAAAGACATGCAGACTACTTCTGAGGAAAGACGGTTTAAATACAGCAACAACAAAAATAAATCATCAAAAAGTAATTGCAAATGTTGATATTTTGAAGATCTTCTCATATTTCAGGCGCTCTTATGTAAACCTGTAAACGGACCCTTCCTTACTAAAAGATTAGGGGCTCGTCAATGGTGTTCCATAAACTAAATACTCTAAAAGTATCTCTTTAATCTGTAAAATTACCTAAAAACTTATTTATTAAGACTTTATTAATCATGTCGGATACAGGAGGTAGGCTACACTCATTTCTTTTTATAAGCATACGGTAAAATCAAGCTGAGGCTCAATATGCTTAGCAAAATTTAGTTTTCAAACTCAAATTATGCTTAGGCATATATGCTTATAAGCGTTATGCTTATAAAAATAAATGAGTGTATCTTATTTTAGGAGAGTAATCAGTTTCTATATAAAGTAAAATATTAATTAGTACACTCTCTTCCACATATAGCAAGGCAATACGAAATCAAATTCTAGCCTTTCGGATCATTGTTTAGATCGAATTCCAGAGGAAATCATGTTGAAAAGTTCTCGATGTACCAGCTTTCGAATATGTCCGACTATACGAGGTAGTTTTAGTAAAACAAAACAAAAAGATCAGTAAGAGTTGGCATTAAATTATTTTATACGAAGAAACTTTCGCGACAAGAAAATTTTAGCATTTCGCAAGAATAAACTTTTTCGAATCAAACGTGATACAAAATATCGCCATAATAAACTTTGGCTAATAAGATATTAAGCAAAATGTATTTTTAATGTATACTTTCATAACAACAGGGACCCATTAGAACGCCATAGGACGAATATTTCTATTTGCCAAACCGAATATTAAAAAAATTTATGAGCACAAATTTTCGATAACTGCGGAAAAAAGAAACTTTCACGAATGAACTTTTTGAGAATTTTAGCGAAAATAGATTTTTGAGAATTCGACCAAATCTCGCGAAATTCGCGAAAGTTTTTTCGAAGAAATAAAGTAAATAGCAACATTTTCCTTTTAAACAGACAGTTCTGTCATGAAAATGTGTATGTATATACTAGGTTTCGTTACTTTCAATAAAGACAATTATGACGAAAGAACTTAAGCCCACGTAAAATAAAAGGGAAGTTATCGACACCCACACAGCATTTTATTTATTGACGGAAATAATCGGCAAAAGCCAAAATGTTTCCCCAGTCTCGGCCAAGTCTGAAGTCTAGAAAACAGACAAAGATGTGGTTCTGAGTACCCTGTACCAGAGTTATCTTTTACATTTTGATCAAAAATTCTACCGTACTGTGGTGTGGTTTTGTAACGTTTAGATGATTTTCTTGTGTTCGTCGTCCTCAATTCTTTGTTTACGAAATGTCATTTAATCAAAATGTATTTTTATTTTTAAAAAAATTAACTGTGATAATCAAATTTTATTGCATGTGTCATTAAGGGCTCAGTTTACACCTAAAATTCAATTTTCAAATTTGAAGAACAAATTTTGGATGCACTTTCCTTGAAAAATTTAGCAAAAATCTGCGTTTACAGAATTTTTTTTAATGAATTCCTTCATTACAATAAGTTAAGAACTAAAAATAGACGTCGAAAAAACGTTAATTTCCCCAATTTACAAGATGGGCTTAATCTCGATGAGGAAAAAAGATTTTTTCTTGGATTTTTTTTAAATTCTCCACATTAGTTGAATTATTTGAAATTTTGCGGAAAGTTTTTCTAACACAATACTTAAAGTTATGACTGTTTTTTCATGAAAAATTTCGATAAAAAAGTGCCAAAAACACCTTTTTGAAGATTTTAAGACGACAAAGCTGTAACCGAAAATCTGTTTTTAGTAGCAAACAGATACATCACATGAACCAAAAAAAATTAATTTTCAAAATAAGGACATCAAAGGTGAAATACACTTCTTTTTTAAACCCTTCATTTTCTTCTTCATCAATTTTTTTCTTTGCGATTCTTTGATTTTAGGATGCAAAAAAGATTGGCCTAACAGAAAATTTATAACATACTATACATTTATGGGCTCGATAAAGAAGAAATTGACATAGGTCTGAAATTCAAAAAACAAGGTGTATACTGAGCCCTTTAAGAAGTAAAATTCAAGAGAATCAACAGAATTGATTCGACTTTCTGTTCCAAGTGACAATAAAGATGTTGCACTCTATACGTAGATATGCTATTCGAAAACACACTTACACACAAATCTTACTAAACGTAAAACAAACGACACTATCTTCAGTGAGTTTGGTACAGGATAGGTTCTACGTGCCAAACCGAAATATCCGAGATAACTTTGAAATCTTAGCTGAAAAGGTTAAACGGCTTTGTTTTTGACTCTTCCCATAAATAGCCTGTCTGACTTGTTTTAGACAATTTTAAAAATAGTTTGTGGTTTCATTGAATGGTCGAGGGACTAAAATTACATAAGTCAATAGGGTACCAAGAGAAAAAGATTAGTCTTCTGAATTTTATCAAATTTCCTACCCTTACAGTGCACCTGCAGGTATCTGATTTTTGTCAGAACCTCGAAAAATCTACCCTTAAGGGCCGCACGTCTGGTAGGTATCTTTTTATCTTTTATGTAAAAACAATTCTAATCTGTAAGCTTGTTCTTAAAGAAAACATGATACACTCCTCTTTTTTTAACCATGAAAATGTGAGTTGACGCTCAAATTGTTCTTATTTTATTCTTACCTTTTTGCGGGAAAAAACACTTATGTTTACTTTTTAAACCTAGACTTTACTGTAGTCTTACTTGTAACTTTTGTTTTTATAAAGTTTTAACTGAAAAGCTAGAACATCTTGTGTTAAATTTTTAAAAAGAAAAAGAAGAAGAAAAAAAAAAAAGTACTGTTTTTGAAAAAAAATTGAGAGATGAGCTCCTGAACTGTTCTTAAATTGTTCTAATTTTTTGGCCACTTTGATTCTCATTATAAAATTGTTTTTATAAAAAAGAAGAGTGTAGCTTAAAAAAACTTGAAAATGTTATTTTTTGCAAGCATAAACTTTCGCGAGTCAAGCAATATTCAACGTAGAACGTGGAAAAAAGAAAGCTGGGTCAGTACTTTTATTTTCTACTTTTAAAACCCTTTTCAAATTAGTTCTCAGTTTTTATATACTGTATAACGATCATAATACCGATAGATTAAATTCTTGTTTTTTATTACCTCTGGCTTCCCTAAGACTAGATTTTAAATAAAAATATTTATAATTATTGTTCTGACAATAAAAATATACAAAAGTCACACAAAATACCCGAAACTGGAAAAACGCATTTTTCACCCTAAATATCTCAAGTTAGGTACAGAAATCGACCATTTCTACTTAAAAAAGTCTTTTGAGAGCATGATCAAAATTAATTTAATACAACCCAAAGAAAAAATTGTGAATATAGCTCAACTACTTTTACAAGATATATTACATTCAATCCATATGGCGTTTTTATTCATCATCATCCTTCGACAAATATGTCGGAAAAATCACACATATCCCTCCTTCCATAGCTCCCCGATCAATCCTCAATTTCCTCAACTTGTAGGCCCGTTTCCCGTTTTGAGGTGTCCAAAAAGGTTAGCTTTCTCGACCTAATTGGCTCAGTGGGAGACCACCTCTTTGACCCTGAAATAGTGACCTGAAAACCGCAAACGTCTACTGGATAAAACACTCGATATTCGAGGCAGACCATTGTATATCTGAATAAGGGCATGATGGTCTTTCCAGTTAAGATTTTGGACTCGTTTAAGGATATTTGTGTAACAACCGTCAATAATTTTTTCTATCGCTCTGGTCATTGTCCATGTTTCTGAACCGTAGAGGAGAATAGGTTCAATTAAAGCTTTGAAGGTTTTTGCAGCTCGATTTCTTTTTGAAGATTGGACTTCCAGATTTTGTCTAATATGTTGCAAGCTTCCCTGACTAAGTTTTGTCGGATAAGCATACAAATGTCAGGCATAAAATTTATTTTTTTAAATCCATTTAAAAACTACTGATCAAGCTAATTTTTATCATCTACATCAAATTAAATTGTCATTGGTCTGTTCAAGAAAAAAAAGAAATGATGCAAGACAAACCGTTAATTTAACCCCGGACACGCAAAACTTGGTCCTGGACGCGAGCCATTTCATGTTACCCTCCCGGAAACATATTTCCCCCCTGCAGTAGCGTAGTCAGGGATGGCGCAAAGTTTGTGTGGGAGTACTAACCTCTACAAATTAAAGGCATTAACTATTGATAATGTGAATAGATTAATTAATTTATGCATTGTAAAACATATTATGCTCTTCAAAACATATTTTGCGCCACCCCTGTCTACGCCACTGTCTTGTATAATCATTTTCTGAGACAGCTTTGCCACCAATATTACACGTTACCTGTTTAAGTTGATATTACCACCTTCATAAACATTCTTATAGCGTTTTCCAGTCTGCAATTTTCTTTCGCATTCACGCAATAAAATGTCCGGAATCTACGAAGAAAAACAAAAAAAAAATGAAAATTTTGCACACCTTGGTTTTTAACAATTTTATAAACTTTTTCAATGCACGGGTTTCATAGTAAAGCTTTATCAAGAAAATCACGTTTTACTGAAATTCTTTTTTCTTCCTTATTTTAAATCATTATCGAAGACATTCGAGTAATCAGATGTTTTAACTGTACTTTTTATTTTGAAATTCGCGTATTCTATTATAGAAAGAAGCTTTCGAAACCCTTAATTCACGAAAGTTGATTTCCGCGAAATAAGTGGTTTTGAGCCTTCCGCGAGAATAAACTTCCAAAATTTTGGAATTCTTTTGCCTTCCGCGAAAGCTGCATCCGGGAAGGTTTCTTCCTTTAAAGTATGACTATCTATAAGAAAACAAGAATGTCATCCCCAGCAAAAACAATAGATTTTAACCACGTCAAAAAAAAATTACGAAAGAGTATCAAAATCACAACAAAAAGACAATAAAAGACAATAAAAAGACAATAAAAACTTTCGAGTCGCCTAAGCATCCCCATCCGAAATTTTGTTTTTGTTCGATTTTAAAAATGCGACATAATTCTAGATACAAATACTTCACTTTATTCGAAGAAACTTTCGCGGATAGAAACTTTTGCAAAATATTCCTCTTAGATGCTTTTTTTTTTGCATTTCGCGAGAATAAGCTTAATCGCGATTGAACCTATTGAGAACATTTCGTGAGAATATAGTTTCGCGAATTTGACCAACAATCACGAAATTCGCAAAAGTTCCTTCGAAAAAGTAATTATCCTAATGGATGAGAGAAAAAAATACCTTAAAATGTATGTCATCTCCTTTAAGTGATTTACTTGACGAATTGACTACGCTCTCTAAAAGTTCTTCCAACGATTTGCCTGCTTCAAATAAGGAAGAGATTGTCTTCCAAAACTCCGTAATCTAGAAATGAAAATAAGAAATATTCCCAGAATTCAATGCGACTATGATTTACTTTTCCAAATTTTAGATAGACCACCGTGGGCTAAAGTGTGTTGTAAGAAAGATTGTCAGTATAAAAGATTGCCCCAATGTAGAAACCAGGAAAGTAGAATTTTGCTTACTTTCGTGACATCCTGGTTTCTACATATTAACTGTTTTCAGTGGCAAACTTTTTTCAACAGACTTTAGAATATAATTAGTACCACTTAATTGCAAAAAATATAGTCATTTTCAGTAGTAACTAAACATGAAATATTTTCCGTATTATTCAAATGGTACGAAAAATTATTCAAAAATGACATCTCTATAACCACAGTTGTTGGAGCTCTTCCAGCGGAAATTCATGTGGACCACCTGTTGAGAATTATCCAATTACATGTCTGAAGGAAGGGTCAGGTCTTTTCGAACCCCGTTTGGATATTCTTGGTCTTCAAATTCTTACCTCCTGGATATCCTAGGATACTAAATATTTCGAACCCCCGGGATATCTTATATCCTCAACCAACAGTATGGAATTGGTGGTATGGAATTTTTCTGGACGAGCTCATTATAAGGTTTTATGCGCAAACCTTTTGTAAATTTTGCGTTCGTTTAAGAGCATCTTTCGAAGAAGCAACATTTCTAAAAAAAGAAGTCAAAAAAAAAAGGAAATAAAATAATTATTACATCTCAAAACTTATTACTAACAACACACAAAACCGCCGCGTTAAAATCAGGAAATATTCTGCAATTCACGCATTTATGCATCACGCAGGCTAACTAATTTCAAACAGTGGTCAGAGGACCTCTCAAAATTAATAGTAGCATTGTAAATTAATGTTGTCGAAAATACCTTACAATATAGCTTATTCTTCTAAATCAAATAATGAACAAATCTCACCCTTTTCCAAAAACCTCTTCGTGAAATTGCTGAAGTTGTTTTTGTTGTTTCTCATACTCTCGTTTCATCTTGCTTAACTTTCGCTGTTCTTTTGACAGTTCTCTGAAAGAAAAGAAAAAATCGGGTTACCTTAAGGGAATAAATTTTCGTGGGAATAAATTTTCGCGGCATTAAATTCCGCGAAACACGAATATTCTCACAATTAAAAAAATCACCCCCTAAAATTGGTCTTTTTAGGGCAAAATAAAGCTTTTTGTGGACGACTTTCGAATTTTGAGCCTTAAACCGCGAAATTAAATGCCGCGAAAATTTATTCCAGCGAAAATTTATTCCCTTAAGGTAGATTCTATAAAACAGTTCCGTAAATCACATTCTCTGAGCAAAATAAACACCTGTACCCAGCTGACACAAGACGTTTTTTCAACGTTAAAACATTGTAAGGATGCTGAAACAACGTCCAAAAAAACGTCTTGTGGCTGGTTGCGTAGTTTTAACTGAATTCAATTCAACGGAATTTATTCGGAATCTTTAAGATATTTTAGGTCAAAGATTTTTCCTACAATATTTTGGAGTTCAGTGGAGTTGGTGAACAGTAATATTTCTAATAAAAAATTCCTCGTTGAAATTGGTATCAACAAATTTTTCGTCTAACAGAAATTGATCCCGGAAAATATTCACTTTATTTTTTAGTGTTAGTTTTTGAAGAAAAGGATTGATGGGGTAGTATACCTCGAAAAGGTTGACCACTCTTCTTTGGTATTCACAATCGATTCCATGAAATCCATTAAACTAAAACAATAAAGACAAAATGAACAAATGAACAAAAAGGGACAACAGTGGTAAAAAAATAAAAGGGCTAGGACGAGACGAGACTTCATAATACTCGAGTTACGAGTTGCGAGTTGCGTGTTGCGTGTTGCGAGTTGCGAGTTGCAAATAAATCTGCGAGTTGTGAGTTGCGTGTTGCAGTTAAAACTGCGAGTTACAAATAAATATGCGAGTTGCGAGTTGCAATTTGAAATCACGAGTTGCAATTTAAAATCACAAGTTGCAATTTAAAATCACAAGTTGCAATTTAAAATCACGAGTTGCAATTTCAATCCACGAGTTGAAAGATGTAATTGCGAGTTGCCCTATTTTTTTTATTTTTTTTTTATTTTTTACGATGATCGAATATAATTTTCTATTTTTCTACACATGAGTTAGGGCATGAAAGTTAGGGCAACGGATAATCAAGCACAAATATAGAGCTTCAATTTTGTCAAAAGTTACTGTTTTAAGTCGTCACTATTCTGACTATTATAATGAAAAATCTATAAAAGAGAAGTAGGTTAGTTTCTTCCTCCTTTTGATT
>JAUJPO010040490.1:0-18542 GCA_032270745.1 Tiaropsis multicirrata | reverse complement strand
CGCGGACATAGCTAGAACATGAAAAATCAATGGAAACTCAGCAAGTTGTTTATCCAGAGTTCTATTATATATCCTTGGTACAAGAAAGAAAAAAGGAAAAAGCAAGCATCTAGCACACTTGAAATCATTTTTAGCAAGGAAATAGTGCTGCTCAGATACACTAACATATAATTCATCTGCCAAATCGAGACCATATCGTTCTTTAGTTCAAAAGTCTCTAAAAACTGATTGAATAAAAGAGACTAATTTCTGTCTCGATGCTTCGTTCTCCAAACATGTTTAAAAGACTTTATTACGGAAAACTGTAGAAAATAAAAAAAATGAAAATGTAGAAAATAATCTTGTGATTAATAGACTCCAGATAATCACATTTGGAGCAAATTTATGTGTAATTTATGTGTAATTTATGTGCAAATTTATGTGTTAACATTGCTTGACTATCACATTACAATGACTTAGAAAAGATACAATTTCTGAGTCGATGATGATTTCACGGCCAGCAGGATGGAAAATCCCACTAATGGTTTCGTTAAATTTATCAAATTTATGAATTAGCTGTTTCCCTCTGATGTCCCAAAGCACACCATCGTTCAATATTAAATTGTCACAAGGTGAAGAGCACGCGTTGTTTTTGGTATAGTTGTTCATATTGTTTTCATCGTGGTATGTGCCAACATGTTGCCCTGACTCTAAGTCGTATACCTAGCAAGAAAAAAAAGAGAAACATTTTAGAGTTGGGTTATTTATGTTCAGTCGGTATTCAATTCTAATATTTTTAATTTAATGATCCATTTTTTACAAAAAGCTTCTAAGCCCTTACACTGATGATGAATTTGTAGATTATTGATTTAGAAATAACTTATTCCTCTTTATAGAGCCAGGGCCTCCTGTTCCTGCACCACTAGGGACACCAGGAACTCCAGAAGTTCCCAAAGGACCAGAAGGGAAACAACCAGTAAAGGCCCCAATGATGGGAAGGCGTAAAATCAATCCCTACATATAATGTATCTGCCAAATTGAGCCCATGTCGTTCTTTAGTACAAAAGTCTCTGAAAATCACTTGAATAAAAGAGACTAAGTTTTGTCTTGATGCTTCGTTCTCCAAACTCGTTTAAGAGACTTTACTACGGAAAACTTTAATGGGCTCAATTTGGCAGCTCCATACCCTCCCTAGTAAGCTTCTTACATTTGCAGTATGTGCATTTGTACCGATGACTCTATCTTGGCTGTTGTTAAATTTCAAATACATATCTTCTGGTAATTCCAATCTAGAAAATAACAATAATATTTTTAATTTAATGATCCATTTTTGACAAAAATGGATAGCGCAGTTGGGAGAGCTATCGCTCGGCAAGCGAGAGGTCGTGGGTTCAATTCCCACTCGATTCGTTACCTTTGAGATAACTGGGAAGTACATAAGTGCAGGATCTGTCGATTCATTAAATTTTGAGCTATCGTACTTTGAATTTGCTGAAGGCTTTCAAAAGACGTTGAGAAAAAAAACACCAAACTTCATTTTTGAAACACCCAGTAGAAATTTGATTGGAATTTTTCTGAAAAACTCTTCACTCAGTGAATAAACTATTGCTTATAATATTATAGGGTTAAACAATAAATTAACTTTTACTTGTCTACAGGTTGCTGGTGATTTTCTGTTTGGCCCGATTAGAACAACATCACCTTCAACGAGCAAATTAAAGGGCAAATTGATGAGTTTCCCATCCCTTATGGTCCATACAAGCGAAATGGAATTGATTTCTGGCAATGCCAAATCCGGATACTGATCATTTGCAGCCCATTCAGTAGCATTGAAATCTAATCAAGTTAGTAAAGTAAACAAATTGTCAGACAGAATGCTCAAGAACAAGCGTAGAGCAAATTTATTTTTATTTAAAAAATAAAAAATAGTACTACTACTACTACTAGTTTTATGCTCACACAATCGTGAAATCAATAATTGAAATCTATTGTATTCAAGAAAATATGCTAAGAGGACTTGGGGTATGAATATTTCTACTAAGTGGTAGAACTTGTACTAAAAAGTCTCTCAAAAAAGGGACCTTTTCACAAGGGCAGAAAAACCAGTAATTGACTGATTGTGACTATCATGAAGTTGAGCATAACAAAAAAGATTTCTTACCTTTTACCATAGTTGAGGATATGAATTCAATGAGCCTTTCAATTTCTGTTTGATGTAAATAGACTTCTCGGGTGGAAAAAGTTATTGACACAATCACCAAAACCACAATGATAAAGAGTTCAAGATATATGGATTGTCTAAAAGTGAAAATGAGCTTAATAAAAAATGTAATTCTACACTTTAGGTTGAAAGATAACGGCCATTTAATGTGACAACGAAAACTGAAACCTTATAAAAACGATCTTACATAAAACCTAACCTTTCGAAATAGGCATGAAGTCAAAATAAATTAATTCTCATGCAGAGTTGAGACATCATCACAAAAGAAAAAGTAAGTATTGGGTATCAATAAAAACTGAAATAAATATTGGTATGGTAACACTGACTCTAAATCACATAGCGTGAACCCCCCTCCCTAAAGGGGGAGGGGGGTTAAGCATTCCGAAAGTTGCAAAACAGGTCAGAGGTTTATGGGTGAAAAGGGTGGGGTAAAAGGTTTTAAGGAGTTACTCATTATTTTCCAGAAATAAATTGATTGTAACTTTATTTTGAAATATGGGGGTTTCAGCCAAATTGAAGAGGCCAAAGCCTAAAAAATTTATTTTCGGATTTTCTCTTATAGTTTTACAAAAATTGTGTTGGGTATAAATATACCATTTCAGGATCATATTCCATTCCAGAATTTTCTTTTCCTATTTTAGGAGGTTGAAATCCTGAGTTGGCTAGCCTGAAAAGATTCAGTGGTCAAAGCCAATAAAAGCCAGTTTTAGTGGGGGTCAGAACATGTGTAGCAAGGGTTTAAAACAAATTGTTAACATAAAATATGATATTGTCAATGTAAATAATTATATTCCTACACATAGTGCAAAGAAAACAGAAAGTAAGCAAACCGTGGTAATGTTCCATCATTTAAGGCAATGTAAAGAAGAACCAACCCAATGTCCAATAATGCTACAATGAAACTTATCCAAGAAAACAATGAATCTTTGCCATTTCTTGCCAAAATGATTTTAAGCAAGGAGAAGAAAGATATTTTTCTCTGAAGCGATTGTTTTTTAACTTCATCTTGAATTATTTCTTGAATCTGATTGAATGCATATTGTGAGGTCAATCCATGTTGTAATAACATTTCTGTAATATATAAAACTATTATCAGAAAAGAGGAAAAAGACAATATCATTAATACCATGATCTTGTTAGTAAAATATATAATTATTGTGTGACTAAAAACGTTTACGAGTCAGTGGGCTGTTATTCTGTAACTGTCCTGGTTAACCTTTTCTTTGTTTTTTGTTAACTAGGGAAGGGGGTCTGTTTTTGTACCAGCCCTAAACTTTTGATCTAGTTGTCCTTTTTGAAGGAAACTTGGGATAATATTTTATCACCCTTACTATATAAATAGTAGAAATGATGACCTCACTTATCATGCTGATGTGTGCAAAGCTTGTATAAATATCCCCTAGTACGAATAGGGTTAAACTCCTGCTCTATTTTCTCTTTATCTGTGTTGTAAACAAAGATTTTAATGTTCTAAAAAGAGAACCAATCAAAATTCAGCAAATCAATTGGCTGAATAAAATGTACTCTCTCAAAAAGAATTTCTAAATACATAAACTGACTCGTAAAGCATCTTCACTGATGAAGGATATGAAGAGATTAATCTCTCAAGGGCACCTAAAAATATTTATTTCAAAAGACTTTTAAATCAAAAGGCAAAGATTGAAGGAAATTCAGATTTCTAAAAATATCACCCTGGGAGTACTAACCGTGAATTTTATTTTTGTTTTGTTTTAATTAAACATAATTTTTATCAAAAATATAGATAGATATCAAATAATAAAATTATTATACATACTGAAATTTCCAAACCATATACCATAATATACATATATAAGTATATGTAAACAAAATAACTGTATAAGATTTATATTACATATTAAAAAATATAAAATAACATAGATTATAATTTTTATCATCCAATCCACAGGATTGACAGAGCGTACAAAAAAAGTTTGATTTTAAAATCAGCAATAATACAAGCTAACAAGAGCAGACTTAACCTCAGAATATCATTATGTACCTGGAATGGCAAAGAGAAAACACCTCATAATTTGAAAATTTGAAATAGCCTTTTCTGAATTCTGAAAACACTTGAGACTTTCCAGAAACAATTTTTAACCTATTTTCAGCAGTTTCTGGAAGTTTTGTGCTTTAAGTCGATTTTTCTAAAAATACGATAATTTTTAAACATGAACATAACAAAAAAGACTATATATAGTCTATAGCATTGACGTCAAAATGATTTGTTCACCCTTGATGTCCGAGCTGAAGGATGCTGCTTATCTGACTGCTTTTGATTAAAAAGTCCTGAATACACTACATTGCTTAACCTTAGAACGGTTACGTTATTAACGATTAATGTTCCCTGTCAATTCAGAAAACTACTGCAGAAAGTCATCATGGTCTTTTCAGATGCTGATAAAGCTTTAATTCAATAATATCTTTAGAAGCTGTATCGAATTTGGAAAGAAAGCACAGAAAAGAATTGGGACAAAAGCTCTGCCAACCAACTGATAAAAAGACATATTATTGCTTACCATACTATGGAATAGCAAAAAGGGCCAAGATGTTGAAAAATTCAGACAAAATATGATTGAGACAGCAATCTTCACCACCACAATCAAAACGATTGTTTACTTAAAAGAGGAAACAAAAGGATGTAACCAATCAAAACTTCTTCCATTCTTCAATTGCTGCTCTGACGTGGCATGGTGTGATTAAACTGATCTTTGTCAATCGAAATGTATGCATAAAGTTAAAATGCCAACAGCTACCATAATAATTTGAAGAAGGAACTCTTCCCAGCCATTTGAAAGGTTTATCCACAAAAGGATTGAATCTAAATTCAAGATGGAGCATTATTCCACACAAGCACCGTCAATAGCCCTATCAGTTAAGGAAACTAGCCACACAAGATCAAAGGACTTTACCTTCAACGCCTCAAAACCATTGAAGGCAAGTTGTGGTGAAGTTTAAGCTTACAAATATAGACAGTGGCTTGTATCAGCTAGAAAATGATGTATTTTTCTTCGTCCCCACAACTTGTCTTCATTGAAAATGAAGAAGAAACATGAATCATAACTCTACAGAGAACAGCAGCGCGGGTGGTTCGCTTGAACTCTGTCACATGATCTCGGATTCGTTTTTCAATTGGTCCTTGAAGGTCTACAATCGGCCACAAATTACAAGTCGCAGAGCCGGAGCCAATGGGCTGCGCTCGCTCTGCGTGTTAAACACCAATCGAGAAATCATGATGGTAGCGTGACACTTAAAAAGACGCTAGTTTCCTGGACTGCCTATCTCCGTCACCCTCTCCCTAATTCAGACACCCCTATTTAAGAAAGGCTCTTTCTTTTTTTGATGAACTTTTTATTATAGGTGGAAAGATAGAAAGACAAAGTTGCATATTTAATTATCAAAGATATTCTATTAATATTTTCTCCCAAATAAAATAGGGGTGTCAGAATTAGGGAGGGGGTGATGGCTATTTATGGTAATAGAAACCATACATTGACATTATGTTAAAAAGGATCAGTCGCCTCTAGAGTTGTCTGATGGTAATCCTCTTGATTATTTATTTTTGGAGCAGAGTTAAAGAAAAAGAATTGAAAATTGTCTGAACAAGCCAGAGGAAGAAATATCTAAAGAATTTAAATTAAATCTGTCTGGAAAGAGTGTGTGCTTCCAATGTTTCAGAAATCTCCAAAGCAGTGAAGCAATTTAATACAGAAAATCATCATTCATAATGCACTTTGCATTTATATTTTGTATATTTTGTACTTTTTACCAATTTCAATATTTTTTGAGTTATAAATTTGGACTTTCCCATAATCTAGTTAATAATAGTGATCTTTTTTTTATTGGAAGAAATTTCTTATAAAGCTAAGAAATTAATATTTTTCGACATCAATGTCGTGTTATGTATTTTTTTTAATTTACTTTAGGCATGAAACTTTCAAGAAGTGATTAAAATAGGTTAGGAAACAATTCTAGAGAATTTCAGGTGTTTTTGAAAATCAGAAAAGGCCACGTTAGATTTTCAAAATTGGAGGCCTTTTTTTGCCATACCAAGTAGAACTTTGAAAATAGACATGCCATGAATAAAAGGGAAGAATTTATGCATTTAAAAAAGAATTTGAGCCAAATTAAAACCAGACTGTTATTATTGTCTGACCTTGATACCTGCTAACAATGTTCAAGAAATAAGAAGAATCCTATGGCTAGATTTTGAGAAAAAGATGCATTTATAGGACTTCTAGCAGGTAGACAGGTAGAGGTCCAAACGTCAGAATACTTTAACAGCACGTCTCAAATTGGTGTCTTCCATCAATTTGATTTTTCACCAAAAAGCAACACATACTGCAATTTGAATTTTTCAATCTCGGCTTCTCTTTTAGTTGAACCTGACAGAAGCTTCTCAATTTTCCTTTTGTTTTCAGGGTCTGGAGACTTAAGCCTGGATATTTTTTCATTGACTTCAGTCTTCAACTGTGAAGCTTGTTTGTCATATGAAGCTATTGTTACTTTGAATTCTGTGACAAAATCTTGAAAATGAGCTATTCTGCTTGTAAAGCCTTTGCATTCCTCTTGCAAATCTTTAGTCTCTTTGCTGGATTCACCCATTTATGCATAAATTATTATATCTAAAGCAATAACAATCAATTATAGTAAGGAAGAATAAAACATAAGTATAAGACAAGTGCACCTATTATGGACACCTCAGGTCTCGATCATCAATTAAGAGAGAAGTAAAGCATAATACAGTCAGGGATACCTGCAAATTTGCACATCCACGGCAATATCTCCTAATTTGCAAGTAATGTGCAAATTAAGGTGTCACAAACCATAAAAGCTTCTTTTTTCAACAACCAACAAGAAGCAGCTCAATGCTGACCTAACGGAAACTTTAAAATTTTACAAATCTTCCGTTTTTCCCCGATTTCCCGATTCGTCCGATTTGAACAGTATTGGAAAAGGGGTTTAAAGCCATGGCTTTGAAAGTTAGAATTTCAAGTTTCACTTTCACTTTTGGACTTGTTCACTTTTTTTGGGTTGAGTATCATTGAAAATGGATGTAAGTATTTCTTCTATTTCTATTTCTTCTTACTTTTATGTTATTCTTTCTTTTCTGTGGTGACCAACTCAAAATACTGCGGCTGATGATAAAACTATCTATTTATCTATATATTTTAGTATCAAAAGATCCTAGATCCATTATATTTTATCAATACATTAGTCATTACAAAACTTAAATAAGTTCTAAGCCTGACAGTCCGGGGAATTTGTTTCCTGTGTCCGGAGATTTTATTATTATTTTTTTTTACTTACGTAAGGTAACACCCGATTGCGGAACACAACAAGCAACAAGACAATACTGGTCACAATGACAACGACAATGACATATGACATTTGATAGCGACAACACTTCTTAAGACACTTAATAATCCTGACCACTCTTATCTAATCCTGACCCTTAACTCTTGTTTTATGATTTTGTAATGAAGTTTGTAAAGTAAAGACCAATATTAGAGGGGGGTCAGGATTAGATAAGGGTTGTCATTTTCAGGCAACCTGACGTTTTTTTGTATTAGACGTTATATATATATGATATAAAAATCTTTAAAAATACCAAAAACATTCTTCTCTTTTTATTTAGATCTCTTTAAGTTCATTATATATCAAAGCTTTTCCTTTCTTTAAAATGACTATTCTCACTAAACATATATATATTATCAATTATCATTAAAAAAAACTAAATGTGAAATATTAAACATTTCAAGATAGTATATACAAAATTTATAAATAAATAGATACCGTAAATTGCCCGAAATTAGGGAGGGGGTGATGGAAATTTACGGTAATATATAGAGACCAAGACCCAGTTGGCATAATAACCCAAATGTGTTTTTATAAATGCAATAAAAGAATATAAGAAGAACTTAGTGATGACTGGACATGGACACATAACAACAAATTTTACTGGACAAGAAATTGACTGACAAGACAAATAGCTGACAAGGCTTACAATTTCAGAAAAATAAATTTTTATTATATATATTTTTATGTTTTTCATTAAAGGGTGCTGTTAAAAGATTCAACCATGAATCGATTAAATTGTACACAAGAAAACTATGTCAGGAGTCATTTCTTCCTAGAGTGCGACAGGTTGAAGATGGAAGCCTTAAAAGATACAAAGAGAAGCAATCCACAATAAACATTTTTCAATTGGATTCCATCCCGCCCTTGCATACCCTACATTCGTGGAGGTCTCAATTGAATCACATTCTAGAATTGGCTGTAGGGTACTTTTATATTGAGTCTTCTTTGGGAAGGATGGATATTGTTTGTGTGAACAATTGCATTCAACTATTAGAAGCCAAAGAAATAAAACGCACAGTGGAGAAAGAAATTGATTGGTTCAATTCTTCATTCTTGAAACCGCATTCAATTTCAGATTTCCCAAATTTGGACTCCACAATTCTTTTTAAAAATTTGATACATGATAAGCCTTGCAAATTGGAAGTCAGAGAGGACATCAACATTACACCAGAAGAACTTTCTCGTCTATGTGGGGAAAGATATTTGGCCGGTGACCACATGCAATGGGTTGCAAAGGCATTAAACCAACAAAATGATCAAACACTGTGTATTTATTTGAATGAGGTATCAAATATTGAAAGGTTTGCTACCAAGAATATGAAAGCAAACACACATTCCTTATTTTTTTTTATAAATATTGGACGGGTTCCAGAAACAAAAAGAACATTCATTAGTTCCAATCAACATAAAGGATGCCATTGGACTATGTGCTCATATGATTCTAAAACAAAAAAGTGTTTTTATGGTGATTCTTTAGGTTGGAAAGTCCCTGAAGAACTAGGTTCCAAGGTTAAGGAATATGTAAATATTTTCTTTGGTGAAAGTTCAGAAATTGATATAATCACTTGCCATGCCCCAAACAGTGAAGAACACAAATGTACCAATGATTGTACATCAAAGTATCCATTGCAAACATGTTTTACTGTGTGTGGGGCAGTGGTCATATTCATGGCAGTATATTTCTCTCTGAACAGAAATTTCTATGACCATCTTCTTTCAAAAACACTGTGCAATAGTCCAACTTCTTTTATCACTCACCCGACCAAGTACAACAAATATATCAGACGTTGCATCATGACATGGATGGTTGAAGGCTTTATAAACATAAATAACATTAGCCCAGCAAATGATCAAAGACAAGAGGATGTTTTTTCTGATTCTGACAATGATGAAAATATTATCAGATTGGAAATTGACATCGAAATTGAACCTAAGCAAGAAAATATTGAATCAGCTTCAAAGGTTACGTCTAACCGTGTCTATTGCACAATTTGTTGCAAGTCCTATACAAGGGCCCATGATCTAAAGAGACATGTGATTAGTGCACATGGTGAAGAATGCCTACCTCCGTCTCAGCAAAGTGGGAAATCAATATGTTTGTCTTGTGGAAAGAGATTTATTAAAATAGCTGATCTGAAGCAGCACTTGGTTGAAAAACATCAATTTGTTCTGAGAAATGAAACCTTAAAATTTCAATCTTTATCAGGTATGGTGACATCGATGTCCTTGATTTGATCTCTTTCAGTATAGCGTTGTTTCAGCACTATTCCGTTCCCTGTCATTCTGATTAATATAAATTAGTTTTTATCAGCAACGTTTTTATTGACAATATATTTTGCAAAATTACCTTTAAATTTTGTAGATGACACACTCTATGAAATAGAGAATGTAACTGACAATTTTCTATAATGCTATTAACTGCTGATCCAACATGGAATATAGTATAGGTAAAAGTATAGGTAAAATAATAAATTGATTTACATCAGTTAGACGTTAATAAACTTATAACATTTACCTAAAGCTGTGAAAGTATACAAAATAAAAATCTAACCTGAACTACTTTCCCAAACAACAGAAACAAATTGATATTTGATATTTTGTTTATATTTAGAGTTTCAAGAATGGAAATCATCTGTTGAAGAAGCTGAAACTTGCAATTTTGTTCTTTTAAAAGGAGAGAAAATCGTTAAGGGACAAAAGGTTCAGTATTGGCAATGCAACAGGTCTGGATTGTATAGACAGAAACGGAAGAAGCGAAGGAGGTCTAAAATATCGGGTATTTAATTATGGTTCATAAAGAGATAGTAGTAGTTATTCACAAAAGGTTTTTTTATCAAAGACTAGAATTAGGCTAAATAATTTCCCAGGAAGTATATTTCAATTTGTATTGCAATATAAATTGGCCTAATTACTACTTTAAAATCAGATTTAAAAACAATGCAATGATATGAAAAATATTTTTTGGACATAGATTGCGAAACTTTTATTTTTTGCTTTATTACCTTATCAGGTACATCCAAAATTGAGAGGAACTGTACATGCACTCTCAAAGTTGTTATTGGTACAGATATAACAGCTGAAATATGTTATACTCATTATGGACACAGTAAAGATTTGAAACACACCTGGATAAACAGAAGAGCTAAACAAGAAATTGCAGCGAAGTTGAAGCAAGGTGTAACATCAGAGAAAATTTTGGATGATGTCAGGTGAAATTCGGAACATGCACAAAAATTTGTTTATAAAACTATCAATAAAGTTGCTACGTTTGGGTGAAATTATTATAACCCGGGGGGGGGGGGGACACTGATCTTGATGACCGACAGGGAGCCCAGAGATAAAAAAGTGGACCCTGTCAGATACTAAGTTTTTACAAGTTTTTAGCAATCTTTTTTTATTTTTGGACCTTGTCAGACACTAAAAGACAAAGATTTCTTATAATTTTTAGAAAGAAGGATAACATTTTCCAAAACAGACCCTATCAGACTAAATTCTTTTGACTTTGACTATTTTGGGACCCTGTCAGACACTTCAGCCCTTCAAAAAGGCACCCTAGCGAGCGGCACGTTCCTGTACCTGATCTTTCCTAGGTGTCCCCCTGGGTGTTATAATAACGTGATAGCTCCAAAAGATTTAATATTTTATAGGGAAAATGTTGGTGATTCCCTAACAAGAACTTGTTTGTTGGAACGAAAGGATATTCAGAATATAACTCTCCGTCAGTTTATGATAAGATTAATGATAAAATGATATAATTAAGTTGTTCAATATCTTCGTTAGCTATGATCTATACCTGGATATGTCGCAACACAAATTATCTGAAAACATTCTGTTTCTGTTTAAAGGTTGTAAACATGACAATCCTGTCTTCAAGGAAGATGATTTCATGATTATCATACAAACACAATCGCAAAAGAACCTACTAACTAAGTTTGGAGACAATGGAATATGCTGTGATTCCACTCACAAAACAACTGGCTACGATTTCCTATTAAGCACAATACTTGTTATTGACGAATTTGGTAAAGGTCAACCTGTGTCACATTGCCTATCAAATCACGAAACTGAAGAGTTTTTGCAGGTTTGTTCAATCAATCTTTGCATTTTATTAAACTCTTTATTTTTTAAATCTGATAATTCTTTATCAAGTTGTATAAACATTGGTGTGATCTCTATATTATTTCACTTGACTGTCGAAATTATTGTGGTAGAAGAAGGTCTAACTTAAATTTTGAGCTATCATTTTTTTAATTTGGTTCAGTAGTTTTTGAGTTGTAGCTTTTCAAAGTTGAAAGTCACTTTTCAAAAAGATTTTTTTTTTTGAAAAATTGTTAAAAATTGCCGTATTTTTCTGCTTTTCCGATTACTGATTTCTATTTTACCAAAACTATTTTTCAAACCATTATAACCGTTGATAAAGTCGTAAAACTCTTAAAAAGAGTGCAATTTTGAAAATAATTGCGTAAATTTGATCCCCCTTTTTTGACGTATTTTGACACTTTTCGAACAATGATTGTTTTCTTAAAAAGCTTATAACTTGGTGAACACTGAACCAAATTTAAAAAATTATGCCTCAAAATTTAAGTTAGACTTTCCACTTTCTTGGTATGTGCTTTTTTCTTCGTTTGACTCTATATTCTTTAGATATTCTTTCAAGTGGTCAAGTCAAACATCGGAAGAAACATCAACCCACTTTGGTTCATGAGTGATTTGGCCCCTACATTTTATAATGCTTTTTGTACTATCAATTGCTGTACGCCAAAGTGGTTGTATTGCATTTGGCATGTGGATAAAGCTTGGCAAGAAGAAATTCGGAAAAATATTAAAGGGTCAAGTACTGAAGAAACATTAGTTATTCAGGTGTTTGTTTTGCGTGTGCTTTCCCAGATTTCGTCTTGAATTTTGAAAGAGATACCTTCTTTGAACTTAGCAAAACTCCGATTGTTTGAAAATTTAGATTAGTACTTTTCATATTTTCTTGAATTATATAAATAGTTTTTATCTTGCGACGTTATGTTTAGAAAAATGTCTATCAAATGGCTAAGATCGTCATGGAATGCACAAACGAGTCAGAATTTACAGAGAAGCTTAAGAATTTTACAGATCGTTTGAATACAGTGGAGACGGAAGGTTTCAAGGATTACTTTATCCAGAACTACGTTTCCTGCTTAAGACGTTGGGCCTACTACTATCGAGTTGGTGACTGCATTAACACTAACATGTTTCTTGAATCTTTTCATCGACATTTCAAGTACAAGTACCTAAAAGGTATGAATTCTTTCTTTTTTTCTAACGAACAGTTTAGGTGTATCTATATATCTTCCATACACGTGTTTTTAAAGTTGAAATTAATCTAATATTAAAAATTTATAGGGTTTATTAGTGTTTGTTCTTTCTTGTGGTCACTAGAGACAAGAGTCAATTCATGAGGAAATCTCAGTACTGAAATATTATTTCTTTTATTCAAAAGGTAAATACAATAGGTGTATCTATATATCTTCCATACACGTGTTTTTAAAGTTGAAACTAATTTAATATTAAAACGAAAATTTATAGGGTTTATTAGTGTTTGTTCTTTCTTGTGGTCACTAGGGACAAGAGTAAATTCATGAGGAAATCTCAGTACTGAAATAGTATTTCTTTTTTTCAAAAGGTAAATACAATAAACGTGTAGATGTATGCCTTGTCAATCTTGTTAAACATGCGAGGGACAAACTGTTTGGCAGGTTGATAAATTTAACAAAAGGTGCATCTGGGTACCGCCTGAGATTGATACAAGAAAGACACAAGACTAGTACTTCGATGGATGTAGCACTTGTCGTAGCAGTTGACTCGGACCAAAGTCCAGAACAGTACAGAGTTAAATCATATCAAACATGCAGGCTGTCAAAAGTTTGTCCAGTAAAGGAATGCCAACTCAAGTGCCCTGAATGCCGAATATGTTCACACACATTCCACTGTAATTGCCCCGACTTCATGGTGAATTATCTTGGATGCAAACACATACACTTACTTAAACGATACCTTGACAGTAAGGAGAATTTTTTTCTTTTCATCTTTTAGAATTAAGTTACTTAAGGTTTTAAAACTCTGTCACTTTGCAACGTAAGGCATATACTTTACAATGTAGATTAAACTTATTCCAAAAATACAAATTTTTCTTTAAGATGTAGGAGAATCTGGTGACAATGTGGAAAGCGAGGTATTACCTGACTTATCTCAAGAAGATCGTGAAGGTATTGTTTATTTTTATTTGCTAATATTAATGTTTGTTCATTTGTCATGCCTATTCTGCAACTTATTACTTGCTTTTTTAATTGTTTGTCTTTCAGCTGCAACAGTTGGTGATGTTGGTTTTTTCTCCAATGAAGATCAATATTTGGAAAACGAAGTAATAGATGCATTTGAGCACGTCCGAGATCCGAGCAACAACTTTACCAACATCAAATCGAAATCCATAGACATTTTGAATTCTCTTGTCGTAAAGGTTCAAAATTCCTCACTGTCGGACTTAAATGCCTTGGAGCATCTGACAAGAAGCCTTGTTTCATGTTCCCACACCTACGATGTGATGTCCAAATATGAGGGTGTTAAAAAGATTCCATTAACTTTAAAATCGCCTCCAAATCAGAATATCGAGAAGCAGGTTAGCTTTTATTCCACAAACAAAAAACGAAAGAAACAGAGCAAGATCCGATTTGCAAAGCCAACCAGAGAAGATTGCAAGGATTTCTTTTCACCAAAGCCCTGGGAAAAAGCAGGTATAAATTACCCCTGTTTAGTTAAGGATAATTCTGTCAACATTACCTACATCTCCTCTTTTCTAATGCTGCCATCGATTGAAAAGTTTTATTCGGCGTCAGTTCAATATTGCAGAGCATCGATACAATCTACTGTATTTTGTAATTAGATTAACTTTCACAGTGGTAGCTTGATTCTTGAACAGGAAAGGTTAGATTTTCACTTGTGTGGTTCACCATTTAAGTGAACTAACTCCTCTTTTCATGTGAATTAGCTAGTCTTACCAAGATGGCGAATAGTATCTAAACCTCGGCTAGATTGCTTCAACTTTGCTGAAACTACTTTTTCTTACTAGAAAAAAAAGTTAAAGAAGAAGAAGAAGAAGAAAAAAAAGAAGAAGTGGCCGTGGCCAACTCCATAAGCGATAAACGTGAGAATAACTCGATATTATTTAACATTAATTATATTAATTATTTCACACCAATCGTTAAGCATTTAACGACCTGTCAGGTTCAGACAGAATCGACACAACTCAATATTTATGTTTTCGGAAGAGGTTTTGTCACCTATGGGTTTAAATCCCGGTTTAAATCAAACTTTGATTACTTAAAGGGAGTTTCTTAGAGTTTTCTGCATAATCATTATCGCATCAAAAAAATTATTATTCTTTAAAATTTATTTTCCTTTTAGGTACCGAATCAGACATCGAACCTGAAAGAAACACGACAATTACTAGTGATGAGGTTTTGGAATCCACGAATAAAGGTAATTAATTATTTTCACTATCCCTCTCCAAAGATTACAGTTGAATTTGCAGGAAAATACTTAATTTTCTTTATAAAAATTGGCCAAATACAAAATTCATAACGCAAAATGCATAATGCATAATTACGATGGCCCATAAAAATTCAAAAGTTAAATTCTTTTTATTTTTTTACTTAAGTGAGCAAAGCAAAAAAGAAAAATGTTAAAGAAGTTAAAGAAGAAGCAGGGACGAACCAGGTCAAAACCACTACGAACGGTAAACGTGAGAACAATAAAAAGAAAAAGAAAACAAAATCAATGGGTACGTCATTGAGAATGTCAAACAGTTTTTTTTTCTTCAAAGCTTTCAGTTGAATTTGCAGGAAATTACTTAGTTTTCTTTATAGAAATTCGAAAGTTGAATTCCTTTATTTTTTTTACCTTAGTGAGCAAAGCAAAAAAGAAAAATGTCACTCCAATGAAGATGGTGAAATTGAACAAAAGTGATTTAATTTTATCTTTTACAACTTACTACGTGTCTGCTTTTTAAACAACAATCTGATTTCCATATCAAAAATCTTTTTCTTTGTCTTACGGGATAGAAACCCTCCATCGAGCTTCAATTTATTTTTTTAGAAATGAGGAAGTTGTTGTCATTCTTTGGCACAGTAACCAAAAGACAGTCGATGGAAGAAGGGGCAGTTTCAAAAGTAGAGAGGGATCCACCTGCGGACATTATATCTTACGACAGCGAGGATGTTATGGAACTCAAACCTCTTTTCTCCATTAATGCCTGGAGGGAAGTTTTGGAAAAAAGTAGATTATTTCGTTGCTTTTATGCTTGATTTTGGAAACCCAATTTCATAAAGCGGGACTGTGTTCAATCTTTTCTTTAGCAATGTACTGGAATTGAAGATCCTTAGTTATATAATAATATAAAGAAAATGTAACATGAAGTCTTTACAAGCAAGTCATCAACAATATAAACGTAATACTGCAGTATTTTATTATCATTAATTTCAGCCTTATGTGTTAACGAACTTTGGACGTGTTCTGTTTGCGAGACACCGACACACACTGACATGATTGAGTGCGAAAACTGCGAAGAATGGTATCATTGGTATGTATATTTTTATTCCTTTAAAAATCTCAGAGTGAAACATTTTATAAACCTTCATTGTGGACCCTTTGACGTTCATGCTAGGAAGAGTTTCCTTCCTTTAATCAGGAGATTGTGTTAATAAGAGGAAGGGTCAGCGATTTGGTCATTATTTTTAAATAATGGTGTAGATAGAATGAGTGATTGAATTGAAAAGTATACAAGGCAATTTAAAAACAATTTTAACATTATTCTAGAAGAAAACTGTTTCGTTTCTATTCACTTCCGTAAACTTTCCTCTGTTACTCGCATACTAAATACGAGCAAAATACAAACAATGAATAGATCAACACATTCATATATCATTTTTTTCAAAATTTCGGTAAAAAACTATTCTTCGTGGGAATTAACTTTCGCGAATTGCGACCTTCAGCATTTTTCGCGGAACTTAACTCGCGATTTGGCCGAAAAATCGCGAAAGCGCGAGAGTTTCTTCCGCGAAAGTCCTTTTAAAGTAGATGCCATGTGCGGGCTCGGCAAATGCTGATAATAGACTCACTTCATTTCAAAATGCTTATTAAATTTCTTAAAAAATGCTTATCTGTAATTTCAGGGACTGTGTCAAAGATTCCGATGATCACACTCTTCCATCGGGAACGTGGGACTGCTCGACGTGTGCGAAGAAATCCTAGCCATAAAACTTATATTTATATATTATGATGAAATATAACGAAAAAATTATATAAATGCGTTGCTTTATTTTCTTAGGATAATCCAAACAAATGGTTTTAAAGTCAATCATTTTAAAATTGTTTGACGGATGATGTCCGCTAATCTGACAAATTTGTTTAGGAAATGAAAGCGATATCTACAATCAAGATAACGTGTTCACCACGCACCACCAGCAAGATAAATATCAAAGGAGGCCGATAGGCTATTTGCCTGTATCATACGATACCGCTTTGATGATAAGAAAAGTCGTGGTTACCGTTGTTGTTCTTTAATAACGCGTTGCAAATTTTAATCGTAGGAAATTGGACGAAAAAAATTCAAACTTTTTCTAGGGACATCGAATCCAACCACCACCATTGAACTTGAAGAAAAATTAGACCAAAAATTTATTATGAATTTCGGCTAAGCGTTGATATTAGGAAGAAAATAAACAACGACTTTCCCTAAAAATTGATGGTACGTTATTAATTAAAACACGCGTTATTTTAGAACAATATTTACGGTAGACAATATTTATCGGGTCCGCCCGATTTAAGCAGAGGTAGGCGGGAGAACTATAACTATAACGCCCACTTTTAATATATACGCCTGTTAGATATTGGCGTATTTGTATCCCGCCCGAAACGAAGGCGTGAATAGAAAGGGCGGAAACCGGAAAATTTAAAGTTTCCGTCAGGTCAGCATTGAGCCGCTTCTCAACCAACAGCATCCGCGCCATCTTGTCACTTGCAAAAGGTAAATAGAAAGCAAATGAGATGATCTGCCAAATTTGATTGATTTTGGTTGGCGGAAAGTAGAAATAATTGTCCAAAACCTCATTTGTTGTGCAAATTTAGAGATAATCTGTTTTTCCCGCGCAAATCTGCAACTTTTTTTCAGACCACGTACGGGCCCACGCGGCCCCCAAGGGCCCTCCACGGGCTGTTCTGAAAAAATAATACAATCTTAGCCGGCGGTCGCTAAAACTTAGCCTGTAAATAGCAGAAAGTTAACTCTGTTAATTTTCTAGGATTCCGCCAGGGAAATCATTTCAAATTTCTACCAGTGTTAAAAAGCTTAATGAAAAACAGGTTTGTAAAGTTTTCGAAGTGCGGATCATACCAGTAGTTGTGAAAAACCTCTTTAAATAACCACCTCTCCTAATTTGCACATCTATATCTCCTAATTAGGATGTTAATCTCCAAATTAGGAGATATTCCCGAGTGATGTGCAAATTTGCAGGTATCCCTGACTGTAATATTTATAACCATTTGGTATCTCACAACTACAATAATAGGCCCTACAAGATTAAGTAAGCAAAATGAAGATTAAAGTTGATGAAAATGAAAAAGAAAAGTTTTGGTAATGTTTGTTTACTAACCTATATTATGGATACTCTGTGGCTATTATGGACATGATGGTCCAGGTGAGATTATGCTGGAAATTTATACAGAGCTTAAAAAAGATACTACAATCAATTGCGTTGATTAGAATCATATCGTGAACTTTATACTAAAACAAGCCACATGCTGAATGGGCCTACCTAACAGTGAATGTCAGATGATCAGACAGAAAAAAAACATAAAGATAAAGGGCCTATTCCTTTCTAGTCACTAAAAGTGCAACAAGTACTCTCAATGCAATGAACACTATGATGCCATGAAAAAA
>JAUJPO010040479.1:0-18548 GCA_032270745.1 Tiaropsis multicirrata | reverse complement strand
TTTCACCGGGGACGAGTTTTTGGGCCTGTATTTCCAGTGGGTAGGGGGTCCCACCGGGTCTGTGAAACAGGGGTGTTTTTTTGAGATGGGATAATCATAGCCTGTACCAAAGTACTAGGCTAGGATAATCATTGTTCAAAAAGGATCACGCGTGCCAATTAAATTTCAGCCCATTAAGATTTATCACTTCATGTATGTCAAATAATCGGAAATTTAAAGCAACTTTTTATGATGAATTGATAAAGTAGGTCATAAAAATTGTGCTGTTGAAACGTGTGTAGGAAAAATGATGAAATAAATGAAAGGAAGCATAAAAGAATAAAGCGGAAAATCATTCCAGTCATCCTTCATATTGATCTACTTTTATATGACAAGAAAATCCTCCCTCCTCATCAAAGGATACATGCGGATACAAAAGGAACTCAAAGTTTTTGACGGAGAGTGTTGACTTCTAAATAAGGAATATTGGACCAAATATACACTCTCCTTCAAGTTTTTTGAAAACCTTATCCGCCCCTTCTCATGAAAATGAAAATTATTTCACAAACAAATATGGTATGAAGAATGAGGTATAATGTGTTTTCAGGTTTTTTATGTCCAAACTGTCCGGTCATAACATTATTGTTAGAGAATTTCACGGACATGGAATTTTCCACCCGATGAACTGTACAGAATCCATCTACGAGATATTGTGTAAGTTACTCAACCAATGTTAAATTATATGAGTTTGCAAGAAGCCCAAAAGGAGCAACTACCGTAGATTCTGTAATTTAGTGCGCATAGAGGTAATTAGTGCAGATGGTCTTTTTTCGGAAAATGAAGAATTTTTTCCCCTCTATTTATTAGTGCGGGTGAGTTATAGGGAATTTTTGATTACTCTAATTTAATGCAGAAATGGTCAAAATTACCTCTAATTATAGTGCTGATCAGGTTTGATACCCGTGAAATTAAGAAATTTTTAAAAGCTGAAAAATAATAATGTCGAATGAAAAATGGTCATCTTCTGCATCATCTTCGCTCTCTTACATACGAGTATTGGTTTTTTCTATGCAAGTTTTGAGTAAAAAAGTCAAATAATTTTTTTTTCACCTTTAATTTAATGCGGTTTTGAAATGAAAAACCTAGCTATTCCAGGACTTTCAAGGACTTCAAAAACTTTCCAGCGCTTCCGGGCTTTCAAGGACCTCCAGGACTGAGATTAGTGGTCACCCTGCAAAAGGGTTAACAGTTTTACTTGCTAAGTTTCGAACCTAGCAGAAAATTATTCAGAAATAATACGGAAAAGATGAAAAAAAACTCGAAGAGTCCAGGAGTGGGGGGAGTGGTGGTGGTACTGATCTACTGATCTTATGGTATGATAGGGGTGTATCGGGGTTGAAAAATACCTTGAATGGGATTGAAATTTCGAAAATTTTCTAAAAAAAACTATGAGAGAGTAATTTTCCATTTTGAGTTCTTCGATTACTTCACACGAAAAAAAGATTCCCTTTCCTCTTATCAAAACACATACTTCACACGATATGCTGAATGGACCTACCTAACAGTGAAGGTTAGATGCTCAGACAGAAAAAACCGCGAAATGACATATTCAACATAAAGATAAAGTAACCAAAGGGGAAAAAAAATAAGAAGAAAATCGTTAAACGTGATGTTAACGGGTAAACAGTTTTTTATCTTCGATCAAAACCAACAAAAAATTAATAATGTCAAAAAGTGCAACGTTTAGGTTAAGGGCTCTGACCATAGTGAATTTTTCATATTTGCCATGTACTAAATATAATGTCAATAAATAATGTACATATGTAGCCCACAAACTTACGACATGTTAAACATTTTCTGTTAGGCCAATTTATTCCTGAAGTCTGAAAATTAGGAAATCGCATTGAAAAAAATTGACGAAGAAGAAAATGAAGACTTTTGCGAAGAGGAGTATTTTACCTTTGAGGCCCTTAATCGCGGCAAAAATAAAACATTTTGAAATTTCTTTGGTATATATGGTGTATGTAATGCAGAACTAAAAAATAGATTTGCGGAAAATTTTTCTTACGGCTTCTTTGTCTCAAAATCTTTAAAATAGTGTTTTTTTGTCAGTTTTTCATCCCAATTTTTCATTTAAAAATAATCATAACTTTCGATGTATCAAGTTTTAAATAATTTAATTTAAATAAATTTTTTTTTAAATAGTTCAATTAAATGTCGACACTTTAGAAAAGATTCAAAGAAAAAATATATTTTCCTCGTCCAGATTAAGCTTTTCTTGTAAAATTGGGGAGAGTCTTTTTTAAGTCCATAACGTCGTTATTGTAAAAATCTTACTTACATAATGAAGGAATTCGTGAAAAAAGATTCTGTAAAAACAGATTTTTGCTAAATTTCTCAAAGGACTTTTAGCCAAAATTTCAATTTAAATTTGAAAATTGATTTTTGACTATGGGCTCTCCTTAAAAGTCAAAATATCTTTTAAAAATAGTTTCGTGAACCACGAAAAAACTTTTTTTAACCCTTTCTGTGCCGGGCTTTTTTTGAGTACTTTTTTGTTAAAATGAGCTAGGACAAACTTGAAACGTCAATATCTCCTGAACCAAAAGGAATTAGAGGTTGGTTTATAGCACGTAAGATAGCTTAGAGTTTCCTCTTTCTTTTTTCATCGGGGCCGCCCGTTTTTAGGCAAGACGGCGTGGCGGAGGGTATCCCTTTTTTAACAAAGCGCCTTTTATTTCTGCAACTCAGGCCAAAAATCAAGATTTCAAGTTGAAAATAGAATGTATAGCCCATGTCGGCTATAGCTGACATTGGCACTAAAAGGGTTAAGGCCGTCTTTTAGCCAAAACCAGCCGCGAAAAAATGTTCCTGACAAATCAGGTTCTATCGCAATTGAGAGTATCTAAATATCCAGCTTTGTGTAAAAAATCCTAAAAAAAAAAAGGAACCAATCTGGCGAAAATCCATAAAAACCTCTTTTTAAGACCGTTTTTGGCCAAAATCAGCCGCGAAAAAACTGTCCTGAGAAATCAGAATCTGTCGCATTTGAGAGTATTCCAAATACCCAACTTTGTGTAAAGAATCAGAAAAAATAATTAACCAATCTCGCGAAAATCCCCAAAAACCTCTTTTTAAGGCCGCTTTTGACCAAAATCAGCCGCGAAAAAATTCCTTTAAAATCGGGTTCTGTCACAATTTGAGGGTATCCAGATCCATCTTTGTGCAAAAAAATCTTCAAAAACCTCTTTCTAAGGCCGTTTTTGGCCAAAATCGGCCACCAAAGATTTTTTCTCAAAAGTCGGGCTACATCACATTTCGGGATTACTATTTTGCGTACTTGTACCAAAAATCAGAAATAACTAATGAACCAATCTCGAGAAAAGTTCATAACAGACGGACGGACGAACGAGCAGAGGTTGATTTATAGGACCTCCGGGTAGGTCCAAAAAAGATTCCCTTTCCTCTTATCAAAACACATACTTTATTCATGCAAATCTTGCCTGTCCACAACGCCCTTTTTCTATTTATAAGGCTTTGAAATTAAAATTGAGACTAGTTTTATTCTCTTAGCCTGCACTGTAATGCTACACCCAATGTCCACACCCTCTGTCAAAGTCTTCCCAAAAAAGCGAAAAAAATAATTTTAAAAGAAGGTATTATATCATTCATTTTGCGTCCGATTTCGTTTTGACAAAATATCATTGTTTTTTTTTCAGGATGGTTTGGTTTGGAACCTACCCAAATATGTGCATCAAAATAATCTGCAAACGCAACCATTTCACATACTTTCCAAACAATGTAGAACTAGAAATCCACTTTGGAGAAGTGTCCTCTTATCCATGTGAGGTGATAAAATATTCCTTATTTGGAAGTTGAGCACGCACCCTCTGAGTGAAAATGGCATCCCTAAATCCGCGTGTACTTGCACAAATTTAATTTCTTATAGATTTAACTGCTTTTTGATCTGTCACGTCCACATCAATTGTGTAGTAGGCGCAGAGACAAGGAAATAATAGTCATCTATTGGAAACGAGACTAATTTATTCTAAAAATACAAAAAATATTCTGGCTGAATGCACTAATTTATTAGATCAGACCATATAGAAACAACAAATGAGTCAGATCTATTATTTCAAAATTGTTTTAGTTTCATCAACCTAACATTAACAGATGGCCAGTAGTTATTTCTCTTGAAAATCGCCTCTTTTTTTAAACTGAAGTAAATTTGTAAATTTTTCTTTCAACCCCGTTTCGCGAAAAATTGTATCACCAAAGTAACTTAAATATATTTTTGAAATGGTTCAATTCCATATAATTTTTGTAAATTTTACCTTGGTAAGAAATATTCTAGAAAACCATATTTACTACATTCGAAGCTCTAATTAGCGGACACCATCGGGAATTTGACTTGGTGTCCGCTAATTGGAGCTGTCCGCCTTTTGGGGTGTCCACTAATTGGAGCTTCGACTGTAGATCGTACAATTTTGGTGTAGAGAAGATGATGAATGTGTGCGAGCGGTAAGGGTCTCTCAAAGAAAGCCCTGTCTCGGTGACCCAAAGTCTCTCAAAGAAAGCCCTGTATCGGTGACCCAAAGTCTCTCAAAGAAAGTCTCGGTGACCCTTTTGGCCGGTGGAAGTGAATAGAGAGATGACATAAAATCCAGCGGGGAAACGAAATTCTATTGTTCTTTGTTCAAGTAATGAAATAGGGATGTCACAATTTAGTCGATCAAAAACTTTCGGGGTTATAAAAATGTTTTTCAATGGGGATGGGCCTCTTTGCAATGAAGGCGAATTTCCACAGGGAACTCATATTTTTCCAGTTGGTACTTAGGGGTCCCACTGAGTCTTTGATTTGGGGGTGTTCCAAGGGTATTATTAATTTGAAAATTTTAGTCTTGATTCTGAGGATTTCAAGCAGATTAAATTGGTACAAAAATGGTCAACAAAAATTGTAGCCAGATCCCACCAACCGGCACTAGAAATTCATTTTTCTTCACGTTTAAACATGTTTCTAAACGTACCGCAAAATTATAACTTCTTTTATTCATGTCGTACCCTTTCGGTTTCTCTTCCAACTTACTTCCGTCAGATGTAGATAAGTGTAGACGATACGAAAAGCCATCATTATTTTGATATCACGTACAACTTCAACTATTAGTGGTTTTGTCTGCATAATCGTTTGGCGGACAGAGCTGACAGATCAAACATCACTGGTATGACCATTAACAAGACGATCACCATTTTTGCATGCGTATTGAAAAAGAAAAAAACGCGACTTGAGGGGTATTTGAAATATACACTTCAGGGTACACTGAACAGTGAAATGTACATTACAGGACAGGCTTTGGAATACGCAGTGGTAAAAAAAGTCGTTTCACTTCGGGTTAAAGGTCCTTAAAAGTATTGCTTCGAACCGCCAAAATTAGTTCTCGCCAAAGTTAGTTCCTTTAAGGTATGTGCAGTTGTTAAAAGGGCCACGAAAGAAGAACAGACGTTACGATGTACAAAAACTATTAAATAAAAATGCTGCCCACGATTTTAAGGTCTCAACAGGCAGAAAATTTTCACCCTTGATGCTATTAGAGGAAAGTGATATTGATTAACTCTATGATGAATTTAAAACGGCTACAAACCTGAAGAAACCGTTGGAAGAATAAGAAATAAACGCACTGAAGGACTCGGAAAATATGTTGAAATACTCTGTCAGCAGCGTCTAGCGACTAGCGAGAACTGATTTTACTAACCATCCCAGAGACCTCGAGATTAAGGAAAGATATAGGACAATTAATAACTCCGTGAAGAAAGAAATACTAAAATTTAAATCGCAAAGATTTGAATCGAAAATAACTCAAATAGATATAGACTTTCAAAACAATAACAGCTACAATCTTTTCAAGTTATTAAAAGAACCAAATAAGCCCATCATATATTACGATTAATGACAAAAATGAAAACAACGAAAACGGCAATCCCGAACCAATCAGTCCAAAGGAAATCAGGAAAAGCATCAGCAGCATGAAAAATAAAAAGGCTCCAGTATTACAGCAGAAGTCCTAAAAGCGGGAGGAAATGAAATGGTTAAGTTTCTGCACATGTTATTTAACATAGCGTGGAGTGAAGAGAAACCTCCTTTAGGATGGTCGAAAATGATCGTTACCCCTATCCATAAAAAAGTAAGTAAGCCTGACCCATCGAATTTCCGTGCAATATCTCTCATATCCCTGGTAAAGTGTTTACACAGGTCCTTCTTCAAAGAATTAAAACCCAAAGCGAAGGATTCATCAAGGACAACCGATTCGGTTCGACCAAACCGAGGAACAGTTGATGCCATATTTATAACTTGCCAAATTATCGAAAAAGCCAAGGAGCACAACGTTCATGTCCAGTTTAACTTTGTATACTTAACTTTAAATCCGCATCTGATACCATTTCGGAGAGTGAAAATGCTATCCAGTATCGAAATTTGCAAAAGAATTATAAACTTTATCAAGAAAATTTATGAAAAAACTGAATGTGCAGTAACTGTGAACGGGAAACTAACAGAATGGTTTAGCGTTCTGATTTGCCATTCTTGTTCAATATATTCTTGGAATTCGTCCTCAATGAAATAAGATGTGTACTCCACCGTTTTGCAATGAACGACAATGATTTCGCTCTTATCATCAAATATGCAGATGATACAACTCTCCTAATAGCTCTTGGTTTCCAGAATCTACAAGAGCTAACATCACAGCTACAAGACTCCTGTACAAAATGGGGCATGAAGATCAATAATGGAAAATGCAAAGTTCTCACCCCTTCGCAAAACCACATTACAATACAAGGAAATAATATCGAAAATGTTAACAACTTTGTTTTTCTTGGGAGTTCTGTTCCAGATGCCAAAACAGATGTAGACAGGAGAATCGCCCTTGCATCCACAGCTTTCGGAAGACTGCGAAACGGTGTACGGAGCAAACGAAATATAAGCCTTAAATTAAAGATGAGACTATTCCGTGCACTTATCCTCCCAATCGCAATATATGCATTAGAAACATAGGCCCTCTTAACAAAGGAAAAGAATAAAAACTGAACGTTTTCGAAATGAGATGTCTCAGATCAATACTAGGAGTGTCGAGGCGTAACAGGATCAGAAATGTTGACATAAGAAAAATCACACAATCAGGAAAGACGATCGTTGAAGAGATAAAGATCAAAAGGCTGAAGTGGTTCGGACATGTGTGCAGAAAACAAAACACAACACTAGTATAAAAAAGTTTCAAGTAAGATTTTCCTCACAAGAGACAAAGAGGAAGACCACCAAAAAGATGGTCTGATAAAATTAGAGCTAACACAAGATTGTCACTCCTTACAGCTAAGCGCATTAACACAAGGGACCGTTTGAAATGGGCAGAGTTTGTCAGAAGAGTCGCGAAGGGTCGATAGACCTATGCTACTAAGTCAAGTAAGTCTATTGTAAGGTGTTCTTTCCGTAGCACTTGGTATCATCCTAGACCAGACTTTCCATGTAGTATTCGATTTCTCAGCAACTATACATTCTGACAAAATTAATTATGGTCGTCCAAATGAAACCCTTACAGTGCAACGCAAAAGTTATTCAGCATTAGTGACCGTTTTCCTTGTTTTTTTAGCAAAGAATTTTGAAATGTTGTCAATTTTCCTACCGCACTCTGCCCTGCTCTGTTTGAACCTAAGAACATGACCTTTGTTACATTTTGCATTTTGTTGAGTGCTCCCCAGGTTGCTATTTGACCTTAAAAACCCATTATAGCCATCATTGATGAACATCTTACGAAATTGGACGAAAGTGTTTTTGATGTGTGTATCTCGCTCGTCGTGATGTAAAAAAATGATGAAGGTCACAAAAACAAGTCATTCTTATATAAAATTGACAGCTCTAAACTGATGTTATTGTGTTTCGAAATTTTTTTGAAAAGGACAAACTGTCGTGGTGTGGTCTGATGAAATATTATCCATAAAGAAGTATGTGTGAATGAGAATTAATCATAGTGCCTTGGATAAAATACACGAAACTGGGTTGTTTGAGTGATACTTGAAAAGTGAATTTTCGATGCATGAATTGCAAAATTTCCCCAATTTCTCAATTTCCATAAAAGTTTTTCCGATTTGGGAAAATCGGAATTGCGTGAATTTAAAAAAAGAATTGTGTGAATGTGTGAATTGAGGGGTGACTGGGGCCTCTAAAAACCTGAAAAATGATTTTAATGCCAAATTATTTTGATCTGCAAGTAAATGAAACATTTCCCAGGTCATTGATTTTCGGTAAAAAAAACTTTATTGGATATAAATAAATGAGACATAGCGCAATGTGACCTATTACAATACTTCTTTTTTTGTTTAAGTTGTATAATATATTTTCTGGTTTTCTATGGGTTTATGTGAACTTAGTAGTCTAGATCTAGAACATGATGGACGTGATAGAAGTTGGAATGAAGCAACATTTTTTTTTTTTAATCACGCACAAATTGAAAGGAAACACCGAGAGACAAATGATGACTTTCATGAGCAACATAAATTCTTTTATTACTAATTGTAATAAAATTGACAGGTCTCGTGAAAGATCGCGTTCAGAGTACAAGGTTTTCTCTAAGTTGTACTCAGTTCTGATGTGGGAATCTATATCATGAAATGAAAAAAAACAGTTTGTGCTCATTACATAAACTTCTTTAACAGTACAGTACTGGATCAAATGAATTAGTTTTCGTAATTTTTTACAGTTTTTGAAATTTCGCGTGTATTCAATTTGGCTAATGAGCCTAAAATTTGAGCATAATTTTGCATGGCCTTTTTTTCGCAACTCAACGATTCGATGCGGAACGAAGGTTAAAACGGTCGAAAACGCGAAATTTATTGGCACTTAAATTAACCCGATTGAATTACTAAACAACAGCCATAATGTCCCAAGGATGGATTTCGCCCAACATCGAGAATGAGAATGAGTCGCAAGGATCTCTAAAAGGGCGGATATGAACCGCCTTCCTAAAAGGGTGGATATACACCGCATATGCAGGTATCAGAGATGTCCAAGATTCTACGAAAGAACCTCCTTATAATTATCCAGAAGCAATCCGTAACAACTCCAAGCAAAATTGTAGAAAGGTTTTGTGCTCCTGACTTAATCAAGCAACTGCTCAAGTATGGGAAATCGTTTGCAAAATATTAAGTGCAAAAGTGTTCATTAATCTTAAAATATGTCTTCAGTTAAGATTCGTTAATCAGGAAATACAGGGACGGATATAAGATTCAATGAAGGGTCGCCGTAGAAAATTTTGAAAAATTTCGCCCGGGGGTGGGGGGGGGCTGTACTTAGGCAACAATATTTCAGGGCTACCTTATAAAAGCAAGATCCCTGGAGTAGGACCCTGAAACTTGTAAAAGAAGGACCCTTGAGCTAGGACCCTAAGTTTGAAAACAGGACCCTTGAAGTAGGAACTGAATTTGTAAAACTAGGGAACACAATATTTTAAATATAGGACCCTACGACCCTAAATATAAAAGCAGAGCATATGCACGCATTATATTATTTTTAGACAGCCAGAAAACATACCTCGCAATCTTGAGTCAAAATACCAAAACAAAACCAAAGAAAAATGTAAGAATCTTCCAAAACAAATTAGCTTTTGTAGTCCATATTTGATATTAGATTTTGTAAATATAAGCTACCAATTATGTGAGTGCATGTCAAAATACAACAGTTTGCAATAAATAGCTAATATAAATACAAATCAAATTGTCAACAAAAACCTTCCAATCTTCACTATAAAACACTTTCGACACTTCAAAATTAAGTGTATGACCTTCTGCAAACAAAACTCATTTTTTCAACTTTTAGTTTTTCAAAATATACTCTCCGTTGTTTTGTTTTTTATACTTTTCCTTTTGAGAAAACCTCTAACAATTTTGTAAAGTGCTCCGTGGGTGGGCGGTTTCATGAAAGTATAATACGGCGACCCTTCGACTCACCCCCGTAATGTCTTTTTTTTCATTTTACTTGTAAAAGAACAGCAATATTTTTGAAAATGCTCCGTGTGGGTGGGCGTGTTAAATCTTGGCGATGGGTCGCCAAGCCAACTTCTTTCTTATCAACAAATAAACAAAATATATGACTGGTATTGTGTGTTCTTCGAATCAATATTTGTAAGGAGAAAGTTAAGCAAGGTAAGCTAGGTTATATGAAAGGTCGCCGAGAAAATCTTGTAACACAATAATAACATAATAGAAATATAACATTTACTGATATAACTGATATAACACATATTATACATGCATAATACCATTATATTTTGATAACATGTAAATGTCGTCCCGTAAATGTATTACAGTAAATAAAGATACTACCTCGGGCAAAAACGTCAGGTGTAAAGCAGATACTAAATGTTCGAAAACTGTATTCCCTGTATTCCTACATAGAAATACCAGGTTTGTCACTTGTCAAGGGTCGCCGTGGCGAACTCGGCGACCTTTCAAATCCGTGCCTGCACCCCACTGCCTACTAAGTGCCTTTTTGTATTTAGCCTAGTAACACTCTTCTCTTTTTTAGAGCTGCCATTTCTGAAGAAAATCAATATTGGTACAATGAACATTGTTATACAACATACGTCAGCAAGTATTTCTTTGAACGAATGTTGGGATTCATCTGTTCGTACCGACATGGAGATGATGCTGAATAGACTTGCTCCAGAGAATGCACCTTACGTGCACACGCATGAAGGACCGGACGATATGCCTGCACATGTTAAGTGTAGTTTAATGGGTGCCTCAATCACGGTGCCGATTACAGAAGGGAAACTCGCTATAGGTACATGGCAAGGGATTTGGTTATGCGAGCACAGAGATCATGCAAGTTCTAGAAACCTGGTGGTGACAATCCAAGGCTGTGAGTCGTAGATTAGATTTTAAAAGTTTTCTTTTTGGTAAAATAATCTTATTTTTAAGTATGGTATGGAAAAAAGAATTGCCCGAGAAGAGCCAGCCATGGATGTTTTCTGTGTAATATCCCTGATAGGGACTGTAGTGAAAGAAGAATGATATGAAAGTATCAATAACAAATTCATTTTTCTGCCCTGCTGTTTCTATTAACAGATTGAAAGATATATACAAAACTATTATTAGTAGTTTTTTACAGAATTTACAAAATTTCATATTATTTTGTATTATTTTTTGTATAAAAAAAGAGATTTTGATCCATACTTCATACACATGAAGGAGAAAATAAAGATTTAAAATCAGCCAAGTTTTTTTACAGTGAAAATTATTTATATTGGTCATCAATTTCATTTTCATTTTCTGTCTTCATTTTTTGATTTTTAACAAAAACTTTGATTTACTGAGAATTATCCACTCAGAATTATCTTTGCAACGGGGTATCATTTTTTATCTTAGCAGGAGAGAGGAATACATCAAAATGCGCTGACTGACTAATTGACTATAATTGCAATTAAAATATCAGACGTTAACAACACTTCTCTCTTCTCCCATTCATATTATTAATCGTTTAATGTAATTACGCGTACCTACGTATCTTTTTCTTAATGCCATAGGGCATAAACTAATTAATTAAAAGAAACGATGCCTTTATTTCAGGTAAGATGTTAGAGTGCATTGTACTTATATTTTCTTATGATATGATATGCCAAATTTCTTTTTTGTAAGGGAGTTAATGTTTACTTTGTTATTGCTTTTGTGAAGAGGGTGTTTTTACAGTTTACAATAGACAGTTGACCACAGTGCTTTGCTATTCAAAAATTTAGCCGATTCAGCAATATAAAAATTTCCAAGAATTTGATTACATGTATTAAAAGAAATATTATAATTTATTCTGATGTAGCAGAAAAGCGTCATTATATCGAATTTCATTAAAAGGAAATCGTTTGTTTTTTGCAAAGGAATACATTTAATTATATTTTTCAACAACTTAAGTAACGATACATTAGTTAGTTTTTTGCTATTCATTTATTTTTTGTATGTGTTTTCAGTTGGGTCATTTTTGAAAAGGTTTTAAAAAACCCCATCCTTTTTATGGTAAGCCGAAAAGAGGAATATTTTAATAGGTCCTTTATTGAAAGAGATTTCACTTTCACAAGCTTGTTTGTACATGTTTTTTTTTTAATATCGTCACGAAATGGACATATTCATTGAAATCGATGATAGAATTATATTTTTGTTGTTTTAATTGGGTTACTTACTGTCATGTTAAAACAGTACAATATTATTTTATTTTTAGTGATATTCTTTTGTCAAAAAGTAGTATTTCTAGCATTTATTCACAATCGGTAAGCTATGCTCTTCGATAGATTTTAATCTCTGACACACTTTTATAAACTTAAGGTAATAAACCATTGAACATACCCATGATAATATTTTAAACTCTAAATTGTTTTTGGTGTACTCATTACATGCACTCTGGTTTTAGGCAGTATTGTAAATCTAGATGTAAACGAAACCTCAAAGTCATGAAGATGGAAACGGCGAGAACAAGGCAGAATAGAGATTTCAGTGTGAAAGAATTGTTATCTTGGGGTGCTGTACATTCAGGCTGGCTAGCCAAAGTTGAGAGGAAATCGGGCTTTGCAACTAGTAAAAAATGTAAATATACTCTTTTAAATATTTAAAAGTCAGAATTTTGAGCTCAAACTTGCAACTTTTTATATTATTGTGATCATTTGAATTTTGATACACACCAGTGTTATAGTGTCCTTCCCGTCCCCCTCATTTCAGGGTGGGTGGTTTTTGGAGCTGGGACAATGGCTGGGGGAAGACCTTATCCAACAAACAGGGGTGGGAACACGGTTAGGGGAGGGAAAGCAATTTTAAGAAATTAGATATGGGAAACAACTTATTTTCTAATTTCTTATCTTTGAACTGCTGATTATAAGTTACCTGTAAAATGGATCCATCTTTGTTGTTGAAGTTTTATGAGAGGTATATTTTAGGAAACATATAGAACTTCCATTGTTTCAGTAAAAATTCACCTGGACAGGTGGACAAATATTTTTGAAGAGCCATGGTGGAGATAAAAGAGGGGGAAAGGAAATCTTTCATTTTAAGCATGGGACTACAAGACACTAAATAACAATATGTGTTTAGTTATTGATGTTGTTATTCTACCCAGTTGAATACTTCTGAATGAAATTGTGCCTTAGTTTCAACATACATTACCTTTTGTTTTAGCTGTGCAAAGATTTTGCGTTATTTTCAACGGTGAATTGTTCATTTATGCTGACAAATCGAGTACCATGCCAATAAACAACTTTATTCTGTCAAACTTTTGGTTTGTTATGCTACTTCATTTTCTGCATTGTTTTGCTTTTATAGCGAGGTTCAGCAAGAGGTTATTTAGGACGTTAAACGCGTGGTGCTGGTCTGTACATAGATCTTTTTCGTTTACAAGTTTTCCTCAGACGAATTATGTATAGGCTGCCACACAAACGCTTTTAACTTCCTAAATAACCTCTTATTGTGTAACTTCCGTTATTATATATCTGTTTGACCTTGTAAGACCAAAGATTACTGAAAATTTTAGGCTCTATAATAAACGAAATCATCTGTGATGTGCCCAGGCTTGACATTCTCCAGACTTCAACAGACAGTCAATCTAAGAGTAAAAGCCATTTCGTTATTTTCAGTGTTGAAATGTTTGCAGAGCCAGGAAAAGCTCAAACGTTGACACAAAGCTTTTACATCAGTCTTCAATGTCAAGATAACTTGTCAGCACAAAGTCATCAATTTGCTTGTTCTTCTTATTGGGATGCCGAGGTGAGAATGCCTTTAATAACACTGACTGGAGAGCATTGCTTTTGCTCATGTTCCTTATAGTAAGTCAACACTCTCCGTCAGAATCTCCCTTATCCCCATTTGTTTTTAATATAATAGCTAAAGTTTTTATAGCTGGCAGTACAGACCTACAGACCTTCTTTTTCTTACATGTAATTATGACTTTCATTGGATAAGAGTGATGAATACAAATGGTACTCAAAATTTTGACGGAGATTGTTGCTTTTGTCTCTAGATTTTCTTTTCTAACAAGCAATAATTTCCATGCTATTAGTTTGATAACGGGACTCTAACATGTACGAAAGCTGCGCTCTAATTTGTCGCTCAACACCCCTCTGTTATCTATACCTTTTTGATGAGGACTTGGACTCGGAATTGGAACCATTTTAATCAGATTATTTAAAAACGTTGGTCTTCTATATTGAACTTTCACTTTCATTCATTTCTCCTATTATAGAAATGGTTAGGTATTATCAAAAACGAAATCACATCCTATTACCCAAACGGCGAAAAGATCATCAACGACGGTTACGACTATGCTCAAAGCAAACCGACAGATATCAGTTTTTCAAATCCTGAAAAATATGATGAAGTGATAACTAATAAACTGTTCGCTGGCTCTTCTAACACTTTGAACGATGATCGATACCAAGAAGAAAATCAAAGCGCTACACTATCAGTATCGCCGAAAAGTTTTACAGGACCTACTTGCCACCTTACACCTGCAGTCTTCTGCATGTCAACTTCTCCCGTCAGTTCCTCGTTCTTATCAACCTCTCCAATGACCAAAACGCAACCTACAATTCCAACGTCTAATCACCACAGTTGTCCTATACCTCCTCCACGACCTGACCATACCAAGAAGCAAACCAATTCACCGGGACATCGTTACGAAGTTAGTGAAATAGATGCTGGCGCTAGAGGTAATAAGTTGTTATCAATACTTTGCTTATTATCACATGGTTTATACATTAAAGATACTATAATATTAAATTCTATGTTTAGGAAGCAAAATGAAGCTCCTTCCAATGAAGTTTTTTAAATCTTTTTTCCAAAGATTGCTAATACGGAATTTCCTCATGATTCGTGAGCACTTTTACCCCCACCCTTATAAGACCAACCCCCTTCTCTAATAGACTCAAAGACGAAGGAAGAATTAACCTGGATGACAATAAGGTTATGTAATCGAGTGTTGATAAATCAACCTAACCTTATATAAAAATATTAATTAATTTTTATAGAAACAAACTTTGAAATACAATTTTACCAACTTTTGACAAGACTAACAAAACAATATGCTAAATGCGTTTAATTGTTGTTATTAGGTAGCCCTTCGAAAGATTCAAGTGACCCAAAAGGGGCTGATATGCCTATTTTGTAAGTCAGATTTGTTATTCCAACAGTATCTACTTTTATTGTTGATGGAAAATATCTCATTTTTGACGGAAGAAATTTGATAACCTTTTATAGTGGAAACATGAGAACAATATGTTATGTAGTCAACAGCTCATATTGATATTAAATTCGTTTTTAATGTTAATCCCCGGGGGGAGGGGGGCACTCGATTTAAAAACTAATGTACGTTCGGACAAAAATCGGGGTTTCAAAATCGGACTCTTACAATGCCAGTTTTCGGCCATTTCCCCCCAGTTTTAGCAAAAGATTTCTCAATTTTCTCAAATTCCTACCCTTACATAGTCTAGATCTAGACCATTAATTTCACATATAAACCACTACAAAACATTACACAAATAAGCAAAAAAGTAAAGCGAAAGAAAGAGAAACAAATTATATGGTCTAGTAACATTGCCGATTTTCTCATTTATTATGCATAAAACATTTTTCTTTCTTTTATCTAAAATAAAGTTTTGTACAAAACATAATGAAGAAGAAAAATATTTTACTCTTATTCTTTAAAGAAATATCTTTCATTTGATATGAAAATCATGAATTTTATGTTTTTGAGAAAGCCGCGAAGAAAACTTTAAATCTTTGTACTTAAAAGTCCACAGCGCAGAATTCTGCGCTGCTTGCCTGACTTTTTCCAACCTCAAAATCGTCAAAAGTGAGCAATGTTTCCAAACCATTATTCTAATGTTCTGTACGAAAAACCTACCCTTAAGGGCCGCACCTCCGGTAGGTCACTTACCTTGAGTCCCCCTCCCCCCGGGTGTTAATATGTAGCTTTTGGGCTACAAACTTGACCATAAAGTTTTTTCATCTATAACACTGATGGTGACTGTTGGACGACAGCCGAACGAGCAAGAGCAAAATGAAGCTTCCCAGTTATATTTCTTTATAATTGTTTGTTTAAATTCTGTTTCAGGCCGCCAAGAATAACTCATGTTAATCAACATGATGTAAGTTGCAATACATTTGTATTTTTGAGTGTTTTTTAGAGCTTTACTCCGGGGGCACCTAGGCAAAATGAGGCACGGGCACGATCAGGGTACCTTTGTCGGGGCTCTGAAGTCTCTGACAGGGTCCTAAAATTGTTAAATCGAGAAATTTGAGAGATTTCATCCTTCTAGTCTCCGACAGGGTCCAAGAATCAGTCAAATTTACAAATACCTTAAAAATATATATATTTAATACCTTTTTGAGGTTTTAAGGTCTAAACCCCTACAATAATTATGATTATCCCAAGGGAAGAAATTTTTAGGAAAAAAAATTTTGGCCTTTTTTTTCATCCAAATTATCAGCAAAATGGTGTTTTAACCCATTCAATCACCAACCGCTAAAATTAATTCCCTTCAAAATCTCTCAAGAGTTTGTCTGGCCTATAAACTCATTTGAATGTTTCTCTCTGTTTTATTTTCTTGCCTGTTTATTTAGAAACTTAGTGATGCGGTCATTCTTCCAGCAACTGTATACCAATGGAATATGAAACGAGAGAAAGCTATCGAGTATGTATTTCTTCTCATAAAATAAAGATTTTGCATTGATTTCTTTTCACAAACAAATCCGTCACGTTTTAATCAAAGATATTTTGATTTTTTATCCTTTTTTTTTTTGCCTAAAATTTAATAAAATTATAACTATGCATATAGGATGTCTATTTTCTGGCTAAGGGGGTAGACCTTGAATGTTGATGCCGTCAGTTTTGGCTGAACGTTCTCTCAAGGAACTTTTATAATAAACAAGACCTCTTATCATAATTGTTTGGTTTCTATTTTTCTGGAATAGAATATTTCTAATTGAAATTTCCTTGCCACTTAACAGATTGCTAAAAACGAAAAACATGGTTGGCACCTACTTGATACGAAAAAACTCGGACGAGGTTTGTTGCATAGATTGTTTATTTTTTGATCTCGAGAAGTCTGTATTAGTCTTTAAAAATTATACATTTTTTTTGTAAGAGAAGGTATTTCTTACTACTAATCTAAAACATACGTTTTTATCAGGCGATTAAAAAACGAAGGTAATTTAATCCATCGATAATAAAGAGAAAACTTCTTGTTTGAGTTGTGATCTACTCGTTTTAATAGTCGCTGTAGAACTATACTTAGTGTTGGTGGTTTGTTAAGATGTGCATCACTTTGTTTTGTTTATGTCATCAGATTTTTGTTGTTTTTATAATTAATATTATTGCTGCTGCAAAGGACAAACAAAAAAAGCTTGTTTGGCATCAGAGAAAACTTAAGTAAACAAACGGCTTAGTATGAAATGGAATGCTCCTGTCAGAGGTGTCTCCGTGTTATATTATAGTTTCAGAAAAATGTGAAGTAGTTTACAGAATAAAATTTATAAATTTAAAAGGTCATAACTTTTTATTAGCTACTGGGCCTAAACTTAAAAAGTTGTACCTCAAAATTTAGATGACTTTGCTGGTTTCAATCAAGATTCTCGGCCCCAAGGAGTCGCCAAACGTCCGAATTTTCTTTTTGGTCACCCGGTTTTATTTGCTAAGATCTGATTAGAACTTGGTTCCTTCTTCTTTTACAGAGACACGTGTTGACAATTTACACTGCAGAGAAACAAAATTGCCGACATTTTATCATCTTTCAAAAGCATGTAAGTTCTTTCACCTTTAACAACAAGAGGTAGTACCTTATATTGTTATTGAATTGTAAAAGAGTTTTTATTTTTCCCAGAATTCAAAGTGCCCACTAAGCCAATATAAGGGATTGAAGTAAATTGATATTTTGTAATTTTAATGCCTCATATCATAAGCACCGATGAGCACCAAATTTAGAATTATAAAAAAGTTGCCTACCATGGTCCCCACGTGGTATTTTACGGGGTGATAACTGCATTTTAGCCCCCCATTTTGATAGAATTTAAGTTTGCTATCCAATAGAATGCATATCTAACCCTCCTTTTCTACTAAGTAGGCACAAGTAAGCCTCTTTTTATATAAAGTGTTTAGAATGGTTTTCATTCTCATTTCTTGTTTCTTGTTTTCATTTTTTAGGGTCAGCAATTTCTTGCCGGTGACCCTGAACCAAAATTTACAAAAGTCGGAGACCTTATACGACATTATATGAAAAGCAATCTACCAACTTGTAATATTCGCCTCGAACAACCATACTCTTAGATGGTGATGTTAATAATTTTAGGTTTGGATTTATGACTCTGTTGAGCGGATGAGTAAGTTTGCCTTTAAGAAGTTTCAGTTTAAAAGGTGCTTGAAATTTTGGGTATCTTCGTTCGTAGTTCTTTCCAGTGGGGGGCATCCGAGATAACGGGATAACGGGATTTGGCATATTTCTTAACGGGATTACGGGATTTCGACACAAAATTAACGGGAAAACGGTATTGAGACTGTC
>JAUJPO010040468.1:0-18562 GCA_032270745.1 Tiaropsis multicirrata | reverse complement strand
GACCATTGCATGTCCATTGGGCCGTCGTTCCATTTTCAACATATTTTTTTCCCGTAGGCAAAAAGCTTAAGCGACGGTCCGAGCGTTTCCAGACTATCTCTTCTTGTGACTATGGTTAAACTTGGAAAAATTTCATAAAATTTTTCTGCTTTTGTGTTTGTTTATTCTGTTTATGTTTTTTTGCTTATTTTTACTGAATTCTAGACTGTCTGTGTGCATATTTTGAGCTGGGCCAACACATGATGAATTCTTCTTACCTGGGACCAAACTATAGCTAAAACTTCAAATATTTTGGTAGAACAAGGACCCCATCAAAATAGTGTGCTGAAGTTATAATTAAAAGTAGCAGATCTTCTTTAAAGTATATCTTTTGTGGGCTTAAGAAAATTGTCTTTTCTCTGCATTTTCCAATCAAAATGATGATATTTTTGGTTCAGGTTATTTGTGGTATAAAAAATGGTTGCCAAAAATCAGAAAACAGTTTCAAAGAAAACTCAAGGTAAGCCAAAGTCTGGTCGAGTCTGGAAGGCCAAAGGGCAAAAGAAATCAACCATGATCAATGTCAAGTCTTTGCATCCATCATGGAGTAAAAGATCTAAAGAGAGAGCTGAACGAGAATCAGTGAAAAAATACCAAAAAGAATTGAAAGAAACAATAGCCCTGGAAAAGGAAGAGAAGCGAATGAGGATAGCAGAAAATAGACGACGTAGAGAAGAAAATGCTAGAAAGTCTGAAATTGTTCAGAAGATCACTGATTCGTCAAAGATCAAGAGAATGAAAAAGAAACAATTGAGGTTGATTGAAAAACGCTAGAATTTGATTGTTAGAGTCATGCTGGACAAAACAAATCAAAGGACAGTCATTACCAAAAAAAGGAGAATTTGAAAAGAGAGAAAAAGGTGACTGAATGGTTCAGAATGATACAAATAGCCCCATTTTCCTGACAGGATTTAAAATATATTTTTTACAGTTTTTGTAACATCTAATGAAAAAATTGTTTGTTTGTTCTTGTTTAGCTGTCTGTTTTTCAGGATTTCAAAAGGTTAAAATGTGGGCTTACTGAGCTTATCATAACATGATTTTAGTCTTTTGTTGTGGTTTTCTAGCTGTTCATGTTTTCAATTTATGTTGGTTTCTTCAAATCTAAAATCAAAGGGGTTTTTACAGAAGATCTTTTTACATTTTTTAGTGTTTTAATGAATTTATTTTTTAACTTCATAAAATTGTTTAGGGATAAATATGACACTTTTCATTATTCAATTTTTAAAAATGAATAACGATGACTTATCGATTGAATTTTTTTTTTCCATTGATTTTTCTAACATTCACGCATTTTTTAACAAGGCAAGAGTAAGGTAAAAGTAAAGGCAAGGCAAGGCCAAAGTCTTTTCTATCTGTATACACAAGATTTTCATAAAATATTTTATTTTCTTCTTTTTCCGAAAGATAAAAAGACAAAAATATGGTATCCTCAGTGGCTAATCTTTCAAGAGCTGTTTTGGGAAAATGTTGCAAAGTTTTATCAAGACAAGCAACCTCAAAACGGTTGTTTCATTCCAGTCTGCCTGTTTTCTCTGATCGGATTGAAAAACATACAGTGCAAGATGCTTCCACGTTCTTAAATAACATGCTACTTCAGTGCAAAGGGGCTGCCATTTTTGCCGGTACTGGCCAATACCATGAGGAGAAAGACCAAGACCGATTAGTCATGTTAAATTTTGTGGATGATTTTCTTCAAGATTCTTCGATCAATGTTTTTGATAGTCAGGAGCTTTTAGATTGTTGTTTGAGAGATTCCGACGTGGATTTGTTAATTGATAATTTGAAAGCTCATTCCAAATTCCCAGTTTACAATGGTGAATTAGATATTGTTGATACCTCATCCTGGCAACACGGCTTCACTCTGAAACCGTTCAGTATATTCACTCCAGTAGAGCGTATACTATTATTCAACAACGGAAAGCTGTATGTCAATACCCTTGGTGATGTGCAGACGGTACCTATTGAGGATATAGAGTATGTTGGTCTTTGGATTTCAGATGAACCGTACAATGAGCGCCGTCTCCTTCTCGGGTTGAAAGGACTTCAAACACAAATGTTATTGAGTGTAGAGCGTGATTTGGCACATTGTGACATGTCCAAACTCGCTGTTGATACTGAATGGATGATGAAGGCTGCAGCCTTGTTATGTGTTCATATCAGCCAGGCTGGAAATTCTAATATTTACCTCAAGGTCTCGCCTTGTTTGCAACCCATTAATAATGAGTGGGTGGCCATGAGGCAGAAAATTTGGATGGAAATGATTCAAAAGAACACGTGGGGTGACAAGAAGAATGATGATGATTAATAAGAGTATTATTGTCTTTTTTCTTAAATTTCTCTGTTCAGATTTTTGTTGTCATTTACAAATTATTAATGTTTGTGTATAGTTCACACGATCCACGATTTGTTATCATTTTATTTTTTGGTGGTTTTGCTTGTACATACTGAAATATAACTGAATTTTTTTTTTTTTGTGGAATAGCTGAACTGTACACAAAATTCTGTTCTTTGAAAATAATTATCAAGATTTGCTGCTGTTAGGTCGTTCAAAAACTTTTTTAGACCCTATTTACCCTTAAAATAAAACAATAGAAACGACGTATTAAGACTTTGCTTTTTCCTTTATGGTACAACTTTTTTGAATAAAAAAGATACTTTTGAATAGCCCTTACTATATATAATACTTGGCTTTCTGTACCTTTCCAGTGGATTCTGAAGCTCAATTCTCAGTCCCCAATTATTTAACTTGATTTTGAGTTTTCTAAATAATTTAGCAATATTTTTTACAAAATTTTGTGTTTAGACGATTTTGAAATTTTTATGTTTATAGCATGGTATTTTAGTTATAAATTTACACTTGAACTTTTATTTCATTCGGGGGTGCTGTTTAAAAGCAGAGTCAAAATGTAAAACCAAGGTTGTTTAAAGATCTTAAGGCAAGAGTACCTCATATAGTAACCATTCAACTTTTTAATTTAGCTGGAATTATAAACAAAGATAAGTGCAACTGGGCAACTACAGGAAGAAACTTTTGGGGAAAGCATTATTCAGATTTCAAATTCACGCCTTTTTATGTAAACGACTTGAGTTAATCTACGAAATTTGGTATTTTGAAAGTCTAAATTATTTTTCACCAAAATTTCTTCCCTTGGAAATTTGTACCCTTGTTTAAGTGTGGGTATTATTGCCTAGGCAGTGTTGACCTATGGCTCCTCTTTATTTTCTCGATAAACTATCTAAATTTTAAGTAAATTTGCCTTTTTGATCGTATTTGCGATTTAATTTTGGTCCTCAAATAATTTTCTCAATAAGTAAAAGATTCACTTGTTTTTTCCAGGAAAAATTGAAAAGATGGAAACTTTTAAGAACTGTCTACAGAGTTTGAAGCAATCCAAATCCGACAATGAAAGATTGGCAGCATTGATGGTCATTTCTAAACTCACTCAACCGACGTCAAAAGATGAACATTCCGCCTCACTAAAACCGCTGGAACTGAACAAAGAGCTAGCTGAGCGTTTATATAGTTCACTTTCTGGAACATTCTTGGTGCGTTTGTTGAAAAGCTCAGAACGCCAAGACGAAAATGCGGTGTTATTTCACCAATTGGCGCTGAGTGTGCTCACCGTTGTGGCTCGTTTTGATTGTGAGTCTATATCTAAAGACGACTTAGTTGTGGAGAAATTGGTGTCTTTGTTATACGAATCAACAAGAGTAGACGAAAAACAAAGTATTCTGTACTTGTTCACCGTTTTGGTATCGAAGTCTGTTCTAGTTCTCCTACTCAAGGATCCAGCACAGTTGATTGAAACCACCATCAAACTTTTAGCTGAAACAGAGACTGCTAATTCATGTGAGATATTGTTATCAAGCATGATGTCTGTGGATGCTTGGACTGACCTTATCGCTTCTACGCTCTCCAATCACTCGGAAATATTACTTAACAACCAAGAGCTTGAGAAATTCAAGGAACTTGAAACAATAGAGAGACTAACCACGTTGCTGAGACAATCAAAAACTAAATCTTTCCAGTTGTGTGGAGAGACGAAAACACAACTGTTGAAAAATGTCGGGTTGGCAGTTCAAGATTTATTAAAATCACGCGTTAAGTCTGAATACAAATGTCTTGCAATCAGCCTGGTAGCAAACCTGATGCATCAGTTCGGGCTAGACTGGATATTCAAAGTCAACGGAGGTGAATCCTCTAAATTTTGCGTTCTAGTGCTAGCCTGTGTTTCTGTTGAACTAGCCTGGATATTGAACAGTGAAAACGTATCGAAAGAGGATCTGTTGGCCAAAAAACGTTTTGTTATTGCCTGTTTTGATATCACTAAAACCGTTTTGGTGCATATATGCACTGACGAATTTGAGGATAATCCGTTATCGACAAACAGTGGCTTCATCGTAAGCTTGTTCAACACCTTCAAAAACATAATCGACACTGTTTACTCATTCCTTCAAACATTTGATAGTGAAGATGCTTGTCTCGATGAGCCGCTTCTTATTGAGGCGTTGGTTCTTGCTTGTGTTTGGGCAACAGAGGAAACAGAGAGCCTTCAAGACGAGTTAAAAACGACCATACCGACTTTGGTAAAAGTTGGCAGACATTTGCTAGATGGTAAGTTGTCGACTATATCTATGAAGATGAAAAACTGCTTTACAATTTTTGTAATTTCGAAAAACATATTCACTTGAGGAGGACTGAAGCAGGGACAAAAACATTGTTGCATTCGCATGAAAATTGTTTCTCTATCCCCGATGCTCGATGACGGATAACATTAAAGTTTCAGTTTTCCAATGAGTTATTGGAATCTCCATATAGAAAACCAGTTTTCATCATAAAAAGTACATAATATAAAAACCCGATTCCTTGATAAGTCTTTCCAATATTTTATAGATCATTAAAAAAAGAATCAAGGTGGTTTGTTGAATAAACTAACTTTCAAAACTTTTCCTTAATAGATAAATTCTTACGTTTCTTATTTGTAGAACAAGACAACGACACAGTATTCGCTCTGTTCTCCTCAATGCTCCCGTGTATTGCCCAGCTATTACCAGACAAAGAGTTACGGAAAGTTCTGGTCGAGGTCGAGTTTGTGGATATGCTACAACAGTTTGGTTTGCAAGTCCAAATAGAAGAAAAATACAATCAACTACTCGAATGCCTCATACATATCATTCATGAAGCTATCATCTTAATTCCTACCCATTGTAGAAGCGTATCGTGGAAACCAAGCCTTATCGCGAAGATTGTCAGGCTATATCGACAAAGTTCTGAGAATAAAGGTATGTTTACATTGTACAGCCGTTTTGAAGTCGTAGTTGTTTTATTACGATTGACTGTGTTATGTGGTTTGAAGCTTCCAGATGATGAGTTTTTGCAAAGTGTAACGAGGTTTTTATCTGAAACTGTTGAGGATATAGAGGATCTGGACGAGAACTACTCAGACATGTGGTTTATAGCCGTACAGTCGTTGATCGAACTGGTTGGAAATGATGACTACGAGCGTAACAAACTGAAAGGAAGCTTTGATGTAAAGAGGGCATTATCTCAAGCTTCTGAAAGTACAGTATCAAAAAATGCAAAATCGCTCATCGCTGATTTTCAAAGAATGTTGTTCACCTAAAGGTTTGATCTTTTATTCTTTCTTAAATTTAATTTTTTTATCGAATGGACGGTGGTGTAGAGAATTTGGTCGGTTGGAATCTAGTCTAGATTTTTTTTTTCGTTTCGTATTACATCATAAATAATTGAAAATTTTATAAAGTTTTTTAAACTGAAAAAATTCAAACGAATACAACACTCAATGTACAAAGACTACATGATAAATTTTTAAGTTAGATATAGCTTATAGTTAAAACAGTATTGATTTGCTGTTGTTTGATGCGAAATTTTGCCCACAAGGACTTACGGGCTGATCCGTCCGTGGTTGTGTCTTTAAATCAAATAGCCTTTTTTCGTATTTTTCTTTAATTTCACAAGGAAACGCAAGTCCGAAAATGAATAATTTGAATTGTGGTTACTACTTCCTGTTTTGAGTTTTTTTCAATTACCCAAAATTATCGGTTAAAGGTCGTAATTTATTTTTTACATTTGAGAAACTTGTTTTACAAGTTTTACTCTCAGCGTTCAGTCGGCTCGTGTTAGATAATTTTAAAAATTCAATCGAAACCGTTTATACCATCGCCGTACGAACACAATGCAAAGTTTTAATTTCAAAGTTTCGATTTAAACGCATTTCTTTTCTTTTTTGTTTAATCACCAGCATATTGTTCTACAAAATCTTTTTCCTCGAGTTTTGCTTCAGAAGTGTTGTTTCAACCTCAACATAGGTCTCTTTGCCGGAGCTTTTGAAACTCCACGTTCGCTGTTCGATGGCTTTACACTGTAAAATGCTGACAATGACTTGGAAGTAGTCTCTTTTCAAGTAAATGCATAATATCGGGTTCACAATACTGTTCAGAAACAGAAAGTAGAATCCAGCAATTTCTACAGCTTGTGGTATGAGTTCCGGATAGCCAATCAAATCGCACAAATTCATGTAGAGGATTGGTAAATAGGTTGCCGTGAAGAAAAACAACAATAGTCCAAATAAGTGGATGACCCGTAATTCTTTACGTGCCAATGTGGCCATTTTGGATTCGGCGTTCTGTCCCATGGTTGAGTGCCGTTTACGTTTGATGGTTCGTCTGGCCTTGAATGTGACGAAGGAGTAGAGGACGGTCATTGCGATCACCAACGCTAACATGAACAACCAGACGATGCTCAGATAGATCTTCTGAGCATGCGCAGCTTTTGTCGGATCGAACCACCAAGCTAGCGGGATCAAGGTCAAAACCAAAGGTGCAATCCATATGAATGAGATAAGTTTTACCGTCCGAGAAACGCTCAGGATACGATAGTGTAAAAAGGGCCTTGAAAGTGCCAAGTATCTGTCGGTAGAGAGTGCCAGGAGATTGAATAGTGACAAGAAAAGCATGTAACACACTAGGAAACCTCGCGTGTGATTTGTATGGTGATAAGTTTCTATTAAATGAGCAGGTACGAATATAATGCCGGTAAAAAGATCGGAGAACGCCTGACTGAAAATCATGATGTTGGCCGATCTGCGCCGTAACCGTTTCGCCGTCGAAAAGGCCAGTATGATGAGCGCGTTGACGCTTGTTATGAATAAACCAATCACAATCAAGATTGATGCATCACGTGTGAATGTGTCCTCCATTTCTATTGTCATGCTCGCGTTCCCATTGGTCAGATTCAGGAATGCTTTGTTGTGATTGGATGTCGAGTTCAGTTTGTTTTGAAGGATTGCCATTCGGTCCATTGATTCCATTTTAAATGATAGCTACTTAATTTATTCTTTATTATTTTTCTCTCTAAAAATATCTATAAGATGAAACAAAATATGATCAGTATAGTTGAATAAGAGCTTTCGATCCAGTGATGCCCCAAGCCTTATTGAAAATCTTTCGTGACTTGGACCACGAAATTTCACATGATAAGTAATAATTTCAACCTTATTACATGCTACTATATACTGTATTTGAAATTGAGAAGTTGCTATTAAAACACGATTGCCCTCTGGGAAAATATACCATCAATTAACCGGCTCCTTTTTTATTCGAACACTGTGATCAAAGGTTAAGTATTTTTCCTTTCTTGATGTTTTAAAACTTTTCTGAAATCAAGCCTTAATTTAATGTTCATTATATTACAAAAAGGGCCATTTGAAGTATTTTGATAAGAAATCTTCAACAGAAGGCTTAAAATAAGCCCCCGAATTTAGAACTTATATTACCAAACGTTCCGTTCCCGATGGTGTCTGCTAAGAACTTCGACTGTATATAGTTTGTACTTAAATAAGAAATGCCTGGTACATGAGTTCTTTACATAAGGCAAAGAATTTCAAGTCGTCCTTTAAATAGTCGTCATTTTCGTCAATGTTTCATGGAGACTCAACCTCAAACATCTTACATGGTTTCTACATTACTTCAGATAAATTTATCAGTATTAGTGGTTTCGCGGTTGTGGTAGAATTCCTTGAAATTTTTTTTTACTGTTTTAACAAGATTAAGGAAAACCGGAAAACCTTTTGGAAATCCACATGTTGGCTATGAAACTGAAAGTCACTGCTTTTTATAACTAAAGCTTCTTCCTTTTACATCAAGAATACGGTGTGTAAACTTCAAAACTGCATGTACACTGACGATGTTTTCTTTCTTCTTTTCTTTTTTCATTTCACTTATTCTTACAATTATTTCATTTTGAACTTTGCAATAGAAAATTGAAAATGTAACAGTTTTTTTCTGTGTCTTTTCTTTTTTTTTCCTTTTTCTTTCAATGTCCTTGCAAAATTGTCCTGATTCTTCCTTTTTCAAAGAGAAATGCTTCATTTTATTCTATGAAACTACTTTGATTGTATTTGATTTGATTATCAAACAAGACGATTACCCTCCAAAAAATCGAATCCAAAAGTCGTGTAAAAAAATGGTCTCTCTATCAGTGCTGTAGCAGACGACAACGACAACGGTTTAGCCCTCAATAACTTTTTCAAAACCTGAATTCAATATCTTCCTTTTATATAACTATTATAAAGCTATTTTCAATGCGTTTTTCTGCCTGGAGGTTTAAATTTTCCAAAATCGTCCACATCGGGCCAAACCCTCTGAACTTTAGCCCCTCCCCTAAAAAAATGCTATAACAATATACAATATCTAAGTGATCTCTTCTTCTCCCCTCAGTCTTTCTCAGAAAATTGTCCGAAAACTTTTAAATCAGAAACTTTATTTATCCAGATAAACAAAATTTGTTACATATAACAGACCTCAAATAAAATAATTATAATAACTTTGATATTGACTAAATTTTAACAGTAAGGTCATGAATGATTTATTGTTTTTATTTTCGATCCCTCTTCCAGAGTCAAAACTTTCGGTATTTTCCTACGTCTTTCGTTCCCAAAAATTATTTTTTCTTCAATTTTAAACTGTTCTCTCTCACTTCGAAACTCACAATAGATTGTATTCGTATTACTCCAGGATAATCTGGTTAGAAAGCAGATAAAGAAACCAGGTAATATATAAATGTACCCTTTGTTCGTCAGAAACCAGGAAGGCCATCCTTGCTTTGTTGTAAATCTTCTAAATCTAATCACTAAAGTTGTATTTCCCCTAAGCGCTCATTCCTGCGACGGATACAGAGATACAGATTTTGACGGCGAGTGTTGCTTTCGCTCAATTATTCCTTATTTGGAAGTCAACACTCTTCGTCAAAACTTTGGGTTACTTCTGTATCTGGCACTGCATTAAAATCACATTCTGAGTGACCAGGATAAACTAATTTTCTGCCTTAACACAACCACTATTCTGTCCTATATTCGTTGAAAGCTTTTCTTGGTGCATCTCTTCTGAAAAGTATACGAAGCTTTACACTGTAACAACGTGTGAATGGTACAGTAGCCATAATTCAAACTATGGATACATTGTACCGTTGTTGTTAATCTTGTTGAAGTCATGCAGCTAAATCAGTTGAACCAGCTGTTAAATACCTTTGGTAATGCCATTAATAGATGCTGAGTTGGTATTGCTACTGTGTAATTTAAAATAGAATTTTCAGGTATTTATTCGATGCTGTAAAATCGAATGGTTTTTGGTGCTATTTTTTCAATGTGTAGTGATGACATCATAGTGATACGTTTATACCAAGTTGATTTATTGAGAAGGCTGGTTCGTGGTTGATGCTTTTTAAATGCTTTGAATGTCTCTTTTTGCTTTATTATATTTAAACCAGGATAAACTAATCCTCGTCTTAACCCACCCACTATTTTGTCATATCTGATTCTAAAAGCTATCTCTTGATATTCATACTTGTAGACGATGCGTTTTGAAATGAACTTTTATTTCTTGATCTCTTTGTTTTGTCTAAACCTCCTAACCTCACAGGGGATTGTTTTTCATAAAATATTGTGATTTCTTGTTTAATTGTATGCTCTGTTTTTATGTTACGAAAATTGACTAGCCTCCTCCCAAAGTGTGGAATTTCTTTCATTAGGCTAATCTTTTCTTAATACCTTTGCCCCACCCATTTTAAAATTATCCAAAAGTTGAACAAAGTTTTTGCAAGCAAAACAACCCTTTAGACCAATTCATCAGACGTAATCCTTCAGCAACACATTTCCTCCTGTTTTTACTTATAGTATCATCTCAAAAAAATGGGGATTTCTTTTTTTCAATTCCCCCTCAAAAAGCTGTTCCTTCTTTTAGTTTCATCAAAGTATTCTCATTTCTTCGGGTTCCTTTAGGTTCTCATTTCTCCTTTTTTCACTCGTTCTTCAAAACCCCCAACATCGGTCAAATTTTATTTATAAAATCACAGAAAACCACCAAAAACACAGCCCTCTTAACCTCACTCGATGCTTTTGAAAGTGGTTTGTTTGCATATGGTTATGGTAGCAATAGCTGACCTTATTTACGTCTTTTTGAAGCAGCATATTTCTAAAAATCTACGGACCTTTTAACCAACATTGCCTGTTCGTTTTGACTATGCAAACCCTAACAGTAATATACTTCAATCCTTCGGGTCAATATCTGATCTTTTCTGCGCATGTGTCAAAAAAACCCAGCAGACACACAACGTTATTTCAACACTGTTTCAAAGTCAAAGTAACGTTAAAAGAACGTTCCGTACCTGCGGAGAAATAACAGCAAGTGCAAATTCAAAATGTCAACATGCCAAAACAAGCAGCTATATTTTAATGAAAGTGAGAAATAAGATATCGATAATGAGAAAGTCAATTCCAAATTTTAGCAAACAAGATTTTATTACCATTTTTAATCCAAATAAATCATAAAGTTATAACTTTTTATTCCAATTTTGAGTACAGAAAGCAGTACTAAGAAATAAGACAAATAATTAGAACGTTTTTTATAGGTGGTATATTTTTTTAATTTCAAAGATTATTGAAGCATTTCTTTACTTGTTTTATTCAGACTACCATGCTAATCAAAGTGTGAGACGCTGTCTAAACTAGTAATCAAAAACGTGCTAAAATTAATATTCAAAAATCTTTAATTAAAGATTTTTCACGACTTACACTTTACTACGTGAAGTCTTTTGAAAGATTTTATCGAAAGAGACCGAGTATGAATTATACTTGTCTTGGGTACGAAGTATACTATATAATGCATTCTGGTCAGTAACCACCATGCACCACGATAACCGGACCTGAACCAAAGAGTATTTATATCTAAATTTTGATCTAGCCAAGCATCTATAAAGCGAAAAGATTCAACTAAAGGAAAATGAACGGCAACGACAGGTTGAGTCTTTTAATCACCATCAAACAATACAAACTTTAAAAAACTAGTACCAAATTTTGAAAGACATGAATGAAGAAATAACAATAACTGATGATTTCTTGGATATTATTCTAATCGCATTGTATTGTTTTAAACTTAATAACTAATCTCACAAACTGTCTCAAAAAACTAAAATACAGTTTTTGGAAACTGTATTGCAAAACACGCTTTTTTTTATCAGAATGGTGTAAATCCATTTCATCATGGATATTCTTAACTTTTTGGTCGAAATCATCATATCATATTATTAAGGTTAATTTTTAGATTTTACCAGTCATAGTCTCCAAATCATCGAAAAGTAATGTAAAAACAGAAGACTTTCTTATGTGTATGCATAAAAAACAAAATAAAAAACAAAATAAATAAAAAGGTCAGCTAAATCAGCTTGAGAAGGTTTTAGATGCATTTGAAAATATATTCTAAAAAAAGAAAAACATGATGGCAATATTCTTACGATATTCTTAATTTTTTTGCCATTTTCATCATGGAGATTCTTACAAAGTGTATTCTTATATAAAAAAGCGTGTAATTTCTTTCTGATTTGAAAAAAAAACGTGTAGCCAAACTTTATTTCGACATGAATAAAATAATCGACGTGACAACAAAATTAAATCCAATCGTTCGATTTCTTCTACCAAAGGGCACAATAGCGAGGTTAAGTATGAAAATCACGACAACGAACGAGTTTTGACCTACAGCCTGCAGCAAATATGTATCTGAGTTTCTCTAGAACGGATCCTGGAACTTAAAATAGTGAAAATCCACGTTATAGAACAGAGGAGATATTTTTTTACAGGTTATATTTACCTTTAATACCCGTATACTTTCCTGTGAAGAATCACACATTCCGTCGTCGTGATTTATCTCCAGTACTTAACCTCCCTAGTGATTCTCTTTAAAAAAAGTTCGTATGTAATAAGATAATAATTTTAAGCTAAATTTAATAATACACAAGACGACTGAGGATATGGTAGACCAGATATTGCTCCGCAGAAAGTTGAAAACCGATCGAAATATACTTTCGCTAAGGCGAAATGAAAAATCTTATGTAAAACTTTAAATTTCTTTTCCATAAAACCATGAACAAACAAACTTGCCCTGTTTTCAACCAAACGACTATATGTATTGCCAAATTTTTTTTTTTCAGCTTTAAAGTTCATATTTTTCTTTTTGATATAAACATTGTCTTCTTTCCATTATTCGTTTATGAAATTTAAAATCTGATCATTAAATTACATTTTTAAGAATTGAGAAAGATTTCGAAAGGCAACACTGCCTTTATTAAGGTATGAATCATTGTTTTTTACCTTTTCACATGCATTATTTTCATTTTTCAAAGACGAAAAAAATAATTAGTCTTTATTAAATTTCAAATTTCTCACTCACTCGATTTTCTTGCATAACAGAAGAAAATCAATATTGTGGTATTTCATTTCGAAACCACAGCATGCCACCCTACTCTAAGAATTTAAATTTCAAAACCTTCCCGGGGCAGTCAATGTCTTTTTTACAATTTTCTATCCTAACATTCTTCATTTCTGGAATTTGAAAACGAAGGCGAAACGCAATTCTCCCAAATTTTTTTGGAAAGCCCTAGCCTCGCTAACTTAAGTTAAATTTCCCCAATCTGCTGTTTACTGTCTAAACTTCTGCTTATTTGCTTTTTGTGACTTTGACTTTTTCCTTTTAAAACATATATTTCGTCAAAAGATTTTCCATCGAATGATTCAATGTTTTAATTTTCTAAAGAGTTAAAAAAAGTAAATTTCATCTTGAATAACAACTATTTAAGATTACAGATAAGATCTAGAAGATTTCCATTTCATTTTGATTACCAAGAGACCCACCCCAAACTTACTTTATGCAATCGAAACGTGATCAATCACATTGGACTAAACAATAGCTGCTTAAAATGGATTCATAGATAATCAAAAAAATCAAACTCTATACGATTCTCTCTCGTCCGTTTCTTTCGAAATATATTTCTAATCAAAATTCAATCAACGAAAACCATCGGCAAACAAAAAGGTTAAGAAGTTGACATTTCTATCCTTTCTATATACGTGTCTCCTATGGGTTTTCAAGACGTCTCTGTGTGGATAGTTTTAAAAGAACTTAAAAATTGTGAACAGTTGACCATATGTGACGTTCAAAAGTTTCACATTGATTTCCTCATATTCAAAATTACAATTTTTCTTCCGCAGTATGCGTGCTGTCTATTTCTTTCTATCATTCATATAACCCAGGTCTTGTGACCCAAGTCTATCGTTTCTGAGTTACAACTTTTTACAATTACAATCACTTCAATACTTTTTTTTTGGATCAACGCCTTTTTTGCTTATAAGAACCATGAAATCTGGGATGAGCCTCGACTTTTCTTATCTTTTGAGCACTATTTGCTTTTGGGATAATAATCCATAAAATAAAGAATAGTAAATATATTAAAATCAAAAACATATACTTTTAGCCTCAGGCAGTAGTTCCTAAGTTGTTTCTTTTTTTGCCATTTATCAGCCTTGTTGTTCTTATATAAAAAAGTGTAGGCGAATTCTTTCTATTCCTGATAGTCTACAGACGACCCTTCTTTCTTTAAATCGTATATCCTTCCACTTATGATAAAATTATTGTGTATGGTTAAGCTTGCATATTACAAACCCATCTGCAGGGTTTTCTTGACCACTGGCATCATAGACCTTTCCTGGACCTCTTAGGCCGGACCTAGGGGCGTCACACGAATACTAAAGGTGGGCGTCACACGAATACTAAAGGTGGGCGTCACACGAATACTAAAGGTGGTAAAGAATTTCTTTGTTTTGGGTATACGGTATCTAGAGTGTTCCAAAAACAACTTGTACCTTGTACTTAAAATATTGCATCTAGATATTTTCTACTTGTTTCCCAAGATTATTTCAAAAGGTTACTTCCTGACAATATGAAAACTTTTCTTCCCTACTCCATATAAAACAGTTTCGAAACAAACAGAGGCTGATTTTAGGGCATAAGAAACAATGAACCCACTGAAATTCCATGTAGTTTAGTTCGTCTCTCACTTTTCCTATTTCTTCTGTAGTGTCTTCAGCTGCTTAGCGACGGTGGCCGAGTGGTTTGAGTGTTTGCGTGTTTGCCTCCCGTTCGCAAGGTTGTGGGTTCAACCCCCAGTCGGGTCAGACCAAAAATTTGAAAACTGGTACTCGCTGCTGTCCTGTTTGGCACACATTAAAGGATTAGAGCGAGGGTAAGTGGAGAAATCCAGGGAAAGGAGTGACGCCCTCCCCTTCCTTCGGGTTGATAGCCATCGAAAGGGAGCCTTTTGGTCGCCCTCGACTGCGGTCGCAAACTACTTCAGCTTTTTATAATCTCTAATTTGACAAAAAAATACACCCCTATTCCCAGTAAACACAGAATGTCTTTTTGACGGACCGGATAACGTCGTTTCAACGTCAAAACAACATATGGACGTAAGATCCATAAACATTTAAAAAACGTTATATGATTGCTGGGTTTGTGACTCACTGGCCACCCACCACCCACCACCACCACTGGCCACCCACCGGAAAACCCCTTTAAAAAAAGGCCAGTATAGAATTGGAGATTTACTCTAACTCCACTCCAGAGACAAAAAAAGAAGAATCAAAAAGCTACCCCATTGAAAGAGCAATTAATTTGTATAGATATTCCAATTTTCACCTCATCATTAATGTTTAGTTAGGTATCCACTGTAGCCAGTAGTGTAAAATTCATCCCTCATGTAATGAATACATTTGATAATATACAGTGGCAACCTTTCGATGCGATGTGAATGTTTTTACTCGATTCTTTTACTGAAGCTACGGGTTAGTCATGAATGGTTGGAAGAACCAGTTCTTTCTTTTGTTCTAAATGTTTCTTATTTCGAGCTTGTTGTTTTCTATTGAATAACAGTCGTCAGGAGTACGACGTATAAAAAAATAATTTTGATTGCAAATTTACCGTAATTGTTTGATAAAAGCAACTTGTTAAAAGTTTCTTCTTTTTTTTCTCTCTCTCTCTCTCTCGATTCCCCACTTTATACAATATTTAACACGTTTTTGTTTCTGTTTTCACATTTCAAATTGCTCATAATTCAAAACCTTGTATTTACGCTGCTGTACCATGACCTTCAAAATCTCCATCTCTATTTGATTCTAATTTCTGCCATTGTTTCCTTTTGTTGTTGTTTTTCTTTGTTTTCGTATGAAGAAACGTAGGAATTTTTAATTGGAATATGATGAAAATTTCGAACCTACAAAAGGTTGATAGTAATTTCCTGCTATTAATTTTCCACTAACATTGTTCTCACCTTGTACACGTTTTCTTTATTAGAACATAGTTTATAAGAACATTTAGGCTGAGATTTGTTCCGAAAATTAAAAACATCTTAAGAACGTACCAAGGCTGAAATTAAGAACATGAAAACCCGAAGTTGAAAATGTTAGGAACATAAGCTCATCCAAACTCAACCAAAATGTTGATGTTGTAATATAAAGTAAAAGAAAGCGTGCAGTCGTTTTGAAGAATAAACAACTTTTCCTCGATTCTCGCTTATAATATACACAAACCTTTAGAAAATTAGAAAATATGTCAATACTCGTCACAAATATAAGTTGATAATAATTATATAATCATGGCACTTTTAAGTACCATTTTGGTTGGTCTGTAAAATATACGCATGTTATCAGCAGTCAAGCTACACCAGGATTTAGTCTTAAAACTCCGTTATTCGCCACTCTTAAAGATTCTCTGTCACAACTTTGCTTTTTATCTTCCCTTCTTTGATAGGTAAAGTTTCAGTAAAAATCAGAACAATATTAAGAACATTCAAAGAATTCGGTCGTGGTGTTCTAATAAAGAAAAGACGTGTATTTTTACGATTTGTAGTCCTAATTCAATACAAATTTCATACCCTTCCACAAACCGATTACTAGATAAAATTTTCTACCTGAAGAATCCAAGCCATGAAGTTTAGTTGTGTTCAACATAGATTACAATCAACATAATTAGACTCGTCGAGTATGTATTTCCAGAATGTTCTTCCCTAAATACTCGATTGTTAGCCCGCTACTTGTCATCAGAGACAAGGAAACTAAACACAAGCCCAAATGTTTATTTTTTCGAAACGTTGTCTGTCTTTTCACCTCCAAGAAGTTATTCACATCTCAGAAGTATTGATATTTAACAATTAGTTGAGAAACTTTTCTTATGGTCCAAAAGAAACAAAGTGCCATAGTTTCAATCAAGTAAAGGTTTTTTCTCTGAACTACCAAAACATTTTTTACCTATCCCATATGTCACACAAGTAAACAAACAGTTCCTCCTCGTTTAGTGAGAATTATCAACAAAACTGAACCTATCAACTCTACAACAAGCTGAAAAAAGCTGAATAAAAGCTTTTCATTGTCAAGTTTTTGTCAAGAGAATTTAGACCTTAATCAAATTTAGTTAACTTTTAGATTTTGATAAGTATTGAATTGAATAAAGCTCGTTATTTGTTGCGCATTTTTCCGCGAGAGAACCAATTAACACCAACCAGCCAAAATCTAACATCTATTGGTTGCTCATCAATCAAATTCGATAACAAAGGTTGACATCACAATTGTCCATCCAAAATTCTACGTCAGACAAAAAAGGGGATTCTATTTGAATTCATAATAAGAATAGACTTGATAAGAATAAGCTTCAGAATATCCTAATGTCATCTTAAAATTTCTCAGGGTCAAATCTGGAAATTATTCCTAAATTCATCTAAAATCTTTCTTAAGCTTATTCAGCTTGCCAATTTCTTCTGTCTCTCAATTAGATGGTTTTTATATTACTCTTTTGGTTCGCTTTTCAGACTGAGGCTGATAAGAACTTAAAAATATGTTAAGGATAGTTTAGGATGATTTCGACCAAAAAGTTAAGAATATTTATGATGAAACCGAAAAACACTATTCTTATAATAAAAGCTTGAATGAAACCAATGTTTGCTTCTTATCTTTGTTCTTGAAATGAATGCTCCATAGTCGAATAGGTTGATCCTTCTAAATGATCTCAATACACATTTTATTTTTATTTATAAGAACAGATCATATAAGAACATCAGGCTACAAACGCCAAAATGTTATTAGTAAGCCAACACATGCAAAATTCGGGGGTGGGGGTATCCAGAATTTGAACAGAAAAACGAACGTACAAAGGGGGATACTTAAAAGCGAACATCGACGAACAAGGGGGAGAGTGATTCTAAGAATGGGGAATATGAGCGATCGTACGATTTGAATGCTCCCATTGATAAGATACTGTTTTATGAAACATTATTAACCATAATATTGGGTGATACTAAATTGATCAGAATTGTACCAGCCTATATATGAGGAACTTTAGACACCATTGGAAAGCTCTTAAAAAGAGTAATTTAAGTGGATATCTATGACTCCTTGTGCCAATAGACTTAAATATGACGTAATCAACATTTTTTAAACCCTTTCTTCGTGTGAATACCTAAATGCTAACAGCTATCTTGAAAATTTTGTTATCCCTTAAAACTCGAGATAACTCGAAAGAGGGCGTTAAAAAAACGAGCCGTGACCGCCATCCTGCAAGATCTATGACGCTTGATTTTGCGGGATAATGGTCGCGGGTCGCAATTTACCGTTCCCCTTCGATTTACCTCGCTCAACGTAGCCTCGCCATTGTGCACAGGGGCGGTGAATATTTTGCATACGTATCTCTTCTAATTTTAACATTTTTACATTTAACATTTTTTTACCCCCAGACAGCAGCCCCCCCCCCCCGGACAGGCAGTAATTCGATCCCCGGACACTCAAATTTCTGACATAGCTTGTAACTTTATCTCCCTAGTTGCATAAAATGGCGTTTGAAGGCGTATGCAGGCGTTTTTACCTCTATCGCAAAGAAGAGGGAGGAAGTACAGACCACTTGGGCGCGTAGTTGTAGTTTTTGCAAATCAATCAAATTTTTACCGCTCGAATCTTTTCCCTTTCGAAAGTGCACGGATGGAGTTTAAATGGACGTTCAACGTCTTTTGTTGAATTTTTGTTTCTTTGAACCATCCGTATTGGTATTAAGTGTGGGTCATAAAAAGAAACAATGAAATTAAGCGAGATGTCACTTGGGATTAATTTGTTCAGAACTGCAAAACTAACGT